>WOXC01004878.1:0-69245 GCA_011680675.1 Gymnobelideus leadbeateri
TAACTGGAATTGGCAAAACTTCTTAGATGTGACAGAGTGGGCCTTTTCAGGAAAAAGTCAGGGATACTACAAAATAAGCAAAAACCTCTACAAATGTATTCTACCTGATAAGATACACAAAATTCTTTAACTTGGGCAGGAAACGGAAGGAAATATCTTTCAAATTGCTATTTGCCTTGGTAGTTACATCAGCTAAATTTCAGGGTGGAGTCCTGTGTTTATACAAGCAAGGACTTAAAAGAATTCTAAAATGGGGGTTAAGGAAAGGAGGAGGAATACTTAACAAAGGTGCTGATTTAGGATTACAAGTTACTGGAACCTTATATAAATTCAATTTAAAGAGCAACAACATTTTAAAGTGTCAATTCATGATATATACATAAAAGCAAAAATGGAAAGAACTTGCCCTCAAGGATTTGACATTAAGCCTGACTTTAGGTCAATCCGAGTAGTCACCTCTTGGGTCTTAATCAGTCATCTCAATATACTGTGCCAAACTTTTACATTAAGCCATCTGTTACCTACCCTTGCTTCCATCTTCTAAACATCTTGGTAAAATCTAAGCTGGCTGATGAGTGCCTTGTGCATCCACATCTGTATCTAGACAAAAGAGCTAGCTATTCTTCCCCATAAAAACCTTTTTTGTGCCCTCAGAATTTCCTTCCTGAAAGCCTCCTATACCTACTTATCTGACTTCCCTTGAAGAATTTTTGTGCACCAAATCCTACCTTATCCTTTTTCTTAACCATCTGAAATCTGTTCTCCTAAAATCTGGAACAGATGTCAGACTCCACCTGGATGTCTTCTTCTCTGTCACAAACTCTATGATAAAGTCACTTCTATACTAGGTTTCTTTTACTTTCAGCCAAGCCAAGCAACAAGTGCTTGGCAATGAGTATCAGGTCCAGAGTAGAAGTCTGCCTCATTGGTTCCTTCACCTTCTTTTTTTTATTTTAAACAAATGCTTTATTAACTTCTGTTTTACATCATTCATTTCTGCCAGATTTTGAGTTACAATCATTTTCCCCCCATTATTCCCCTACCCAACCTCCAAGAACAGTAATCCCACAAGATATGGCTTCCTCCAATCTGCTCTCTCCCATACCTTCTCCCATACCCCCATCAACTTTTCCATTAGAGGAAGGTGAGTCTTTGCATCCCAATGCCTGCACATCTTATCTCCCTATTACAAGCAAAAGAGTATTAGTAATAGTATTTATATATATTTGAAACATTTAATGTTATGACCTCAAATTTCAGATCCATTTCCTTCCTCCCTTGTCACCCATTCCCTCTTGGGAGATAAGTAATTCAGTATATGTTGTACATGTCTAGCTATGCAGAACATTATCATAGTAGATATATTGTACAAGGCTGCTTATAATTCCCTCCCACTCATCCCACCCCCCACCTGGTCCATTCCCTACATGATCCTGTCCCTCTTCTATAGTGGGTACTTCCAACATCCCCTCACCCCAAGGATGCCCTCCCATCCATCATCCCTCCTCCCATCCCCCTTCCCCCTATCCTGCTGCAGGTTGAGATATCCCATTTAGTATGTATGTCATTTTCTCCCTGAACCAAATTCAATATGAATGTGGTTTTGCCTTTTTAGCCTTCCTTATTCTCCCCCTCTTTTGCAACCATTTCCCCTTGCTTCTTCTGCATGGGATAGTTTACACTACCCTGTCTCTCCCCGTCTCCTCTTGCCACTTTCCTCTCTCACCTCATAATTTCATCCCTTGAGTATTCTCCCTTCCCAACAAATTCAACTTATGCCCTCTATCCATATATAACTGTAACCATATACACACACATTCACATATGTATTCATATGACCACACCCCCTTCTTCCATTATTTTCATAGTGAGAAAGATATCATCAGTCACAGATATTACTTTTCCATATAGGAATGTAAATAGTTCAACTTTGATAAGTTCCTTCTGATTTCTTTTCCCTGATTACCTTCTCAGGCATCTCTTCCTTCTTGTGTCTGGATGTCAAATTTTCTATTCAATTCTGGTTTTTTCCTCAAGAATGCTTGAAAGTCCTCTATTCCACTGAATGACCATATTTTCCCCTGAAACAAAATACTCAGTTTTGCTGGGTAGGTGACCCTTGGGTTCATTCGCAGTTCTTTTGCCCTCTGGAATATCATTCCATGCCCTTCAATCCCTCAGTGTAGAAGCTGCCAGGTCCTGGGATATTCTGATTGTGTTTCCACAATATAGAAATTGTTTCTTCCTGGCTGCTTGTAGTATTTTCTCCTTGATCTGGGGGTTCTGGAACCTGGCTATAATATTCCTGGGAGTTTTCTTTTTGGGATCTTTTTCAGGAGGTGATCTGTGGATTCTTTCAACCTCTATTTTGCCCTCTGGATCTAAAACATCAGGGCAGTTTTCCTTGAGAATTTCTTGAAGGGTGATTTCTAGGTTCTTTCCTTGATCATGGCTTTCAGGTAGTCCAATAATTTTTAAATTGTCTCTCCTGGATCTATTTTCCAGGTCAGTGGTTTTTCCCATGAGATATTTCACATTGCCTTCTAATCTTTCTTTTGTTTGGATCTGCTTAACAGCATCTTGATTTCTCATAAAGTCATTAGCTTCCATTTGCTCCAGTCTAACTCTGAAGGAATGAATCTCCTCAGTGAACTTTTGAGATTCTTTTTCCATCTGGCAAATTCGACTTTTTAAGGCATTCTTCTCCTCATTGCCCTTTTGGGCCTCCTTTGCCATTTGAGTTAGTCTATTTAAGGTGTTGTTTTCTTCAGTCAGGCTGTTGACCCTCATTTCATACTTTTCCTGCATCTTTCTCATTTCTCTTTCCAATTTTTCCTCCACTTCTCTTATTTGATTTTTAAAGTCCTTCTTAAGGTCCTCTATGGCCTGCAACCCACTCATGTTTTCCCCTGGGGCTTTTGGAGCAGGACTTCTGACCTCACAGTCCTTTTCCCGCTCTATGCCCCCAAAATAGGAGTCTAGGGTTGCATTTTTCTGTTTCCTTTGCCTTGGCATGTTGCCACTTAATTACTTGACTTTTGGGCTTGTTGCCACACTATGGCTTTAGGGCCAGATAGAGGAATTTTCGTCCCGAACGTGTGGGGGGCAACTTCCGTTTCTGGCAAGCTGTAAACCCACCCACGACTTCCACCCTAGATCACAATCCAGATCCAGGGAGGTTAAAGCAAGAGCGATTACCCCCCAAGACTGATCGCTGGATCTCCCTACAAATTTGCAGGCTGGGAGTGGGAGCTGCCTCTGAAAACTACAAAATGGTGTTTGTCCTCAGCAGCTTCTGGCCCCCAGGGGAGGGAGCCGACGCATTCCCTAATACCAGTCCCAAAGTCCATAGGACACTAACCTCTTACTTTGTCCTAGGCAAGTCTATGTTGATAATTCTGGAGTCGCCACAGCTCCTGGTGTTCTGGGGTTCCTCCAGCTGGCTGCTGGCCCTGCCGCCCTGGGGCTAAAACCTTGGCTCATGCGGACCCGGGCTCGGCTCGGCTCCTGCGCTCTGCCAGGTCCCAGACCACTGCACTGGTCCTTCCTGCAGGGCTGCTGGGCTGTCCTCAGCGGGAGTTTAGCTTCTCTGTGTCGTTCTGTGGGTGCTGGGGCTTCAGAAGTTGTTCAGAGTCCCCTTTTACATCGTTTGGGGGGAATGTGGGGGCAGAGTGGCTTGGATGAGCTGTTTCTACTCCGCCATCTTGGCTCCGCCCCCGGTTCCTTCACCTTCTAAAGGATGAAATTATCATTAGGGCTTTTTAAGGCATTTTTCTCCTCATTGCCTTTTTGAGCCTCTTTTGCCACTTGAGTTAGTCTATTTTTTAAGGTGTTATTTTCCTCAGTCAGGCCGTTGACTTTCATTTCATACTTTTCCTGCATCCTTCTCATTTCTCTTGCCAATTTTTCCTCCACTTTTCTTATTTGGTTTTTAAAATCCTTCTTAAGGTATTCTATGGCCTGTAACCCACTCGTATTTTCATTTGGGGCTTTTGGTGCAGGAGTTCTGACCTCACAGACCTCCTCCTGTTCCATGCTTCAATACTCTTTCTCCCCAAGATAGTCTAATGTTGAATTTTTCTGTTTATTTTGTTTCCTTTGCCTAGGCATGTTGTCACTCAATTACTTGACTTTTGGGCTTGTTACCACAGTAGGACTCTGCCACCAGACATGGGAGTTTCTGTCCCAAACGTTGGGGTCTTCTTAACTGCCAGAGGTATTAGTTGGGCGCCCTCTCTGAAGCCCCCACACACTCTGGCAAGCTGGCCACACACCCCAATACCTCCACCCCAGATTGCAATCCAGATCCAAGAAGGTTAAAGCAAGAGTGATTACCTCCCAGACTGATTACTACAGTCCGCAGGCCAGGAGCTGAAGCTGCAACTGAAGCTACAAAATGGCAGCTGTGCCCTGGCTCCTCAGCTGCTTCTCTCCCCCAGGGGAAGAAGCTGACACACCCCCAAAGTCCATAGGACACTAACCTCTCACTTTGTCCTAGGCATCTATGTGTTGGTAATTCTGGAAAAGCCACAGCTGCTGGTGTTCTGGGGTCCTTCCAGCTGGCTGCTGGTCTGGCTGCCCTGGGGCTGAAACCTTTGACTCAAATGGGCCTGGGCTTGGCTCCCAGAGTGCTGTGCTGGCCACTCCCTTCCGGGCTGCCAGGCTTTCCTCAGCAGGAGGTTAGCTTCTCTATGTCATTTAGTGGGTTTTAGAGCTCCAGAGGTTGTTCAGAGTCCCCTTTTACATGATTTTGAAGTGGTGTGGGCTGGAGCACCATGGAAGTGCTGTTTCTACTCTGCCATCTTGGCTCCGCCCCCACTAGGATTTTTTTAAAACATTTTTACTTTTTGCTATACTGAACATGACAGAAACCAAGAACATTTCTACGTACAAAGAATAGAAAAAAGGGTGGTATATGACATTGTGAATCTTTATTATGTCAAACAATTTTTAAAAGCATATAATGAAATCAACACATTCATTTCAAAGCTATCCAAAAATTAACTTTTAAAAAATATTTTAAGTTTAATTTTATTTATATTTATATTTGTTTATATAAATTTATACTTATCTATTATTTATTTTAAACATTCTTTTCTTTTTAAATTTGGAATTTCTCCTACACCTTCTTAGACCCACTGAAAAGCAAAACACTATAATAGCAATTGTACATGTGAAATCATGCAAGACATAGTTCTACATGAGCCATATTTCAAAAAAGAAAAAGGCAAGAGAAATAAAATGAGAAAATTATACTTCAGTTTGCACTCAGAGTTCATCAGTTCTCTCTCCAAAAAGTCTTTGGAATTGCCTGAAATGTATTGATCAGATAGTTAAGTTTTTCCCAGCTGATCATCATTACAGCACTCCTGTTATTGTGCACAATGATCTCTCTATCCTTTTCACTTCACTTTACATCAATTCATAATAAATCTTACCATGTTTTTTTTTTTTCCTGAAAGCAGCAACCTTGTCATTTTTCTTTGTCCCCAAAAAAGGAATCTATGGTTTGATTATGTTTTCTGGGCTTGCTTATCTTGCCAGTCAATTTTGAGAGCTTTGCCACAATAGAACTCTGCTTCCAGAATGGAGAGAGTTTTGTCTCAAATCGCTGGGGTTTTCGCAGCTGCTGGAGCAATTAGTTGGGCACCCTCTCTACAGATACCACAAGCTCTGGCTCACTGGTCACACACCCCAGGACTACCAGTCAAGACCACAATTCAGATCCAAGCAGGTTAAAACAAGAGCTATTTAGCCTCTAAATGGTTGCTTGGCCCCCCTGCAATCTACAAGCCAGGAGCTCCTGAGACAGCCAGGTAATGGTGGCTGTACAGCCACAGCACCTCCCCGGCTTATTGCCTCGGGGGTAGGGATTAGACCACAAATTTCCACACTGACCTTTTACTTTATTTTTGGCATTTATGGGTTGATAATTCTGGAAACCACCTCAGCTACTGGTGATTCTCTCTCCTGAAGTCTGTTCTGGGCCCGGTGCTGGTCAGGGCCTCCCTGTTGGCCTGCTGGGCTTCTTTCAGCAGGAGCTTTGTTTCTCTTTGTGGGTTCTGTATGTCTAAAGTTTGTTTAGAGTCATTTTTTACATGTATTAGAAGTGATTGGACGGGAGCCCACACCAAGTTTGTATTTCTGTTCTGCCATCTTGGCTCCATACCTTGTTATTTCTCACAGCATAGTAGTACTGCATCACAATCATACACTACAACTTGTTCACCTGTTCCCCAAATGATGAGCATCTTCTTGATTTTCAATTCTTTGCTACCACAAAAAGAACTGTTAGAAATATGTGTGTGCATATATGTGTGCATATACATATGTGTATGCATGTATGTATATAAGCATATATATAAAACATATATATGCTTATATATGTATATCCTTTTCCTTTTTCTTTGATTTCTTTGTGATACAGACTTAGTAGTGGTATTACTGGGTCAGAGGGTATATAGTTTTATACCCCTTTTGGGCTAGTTCCAAATTATTCTCCAGAATGGTTGGCCCAGTTCACTCCATCAACAATTCATTAATTCATTAGGGTACCTATCTTCCCTCATCTCATCTAATAGTCATTATTTCTGATAGGTATGAAGCAGTACCTCAAAGTTGCTTTAATTTACCTTTCTCTAATCAATGGTGATTTGGCATATTTTATATAACGATATATCTTTGATTTCTTCTTCTGAAAACTAGCTGTTTATATCCTTTGACCATTTATCACTTGGGAAATGGATCTTATTTTTATAAATCTGACTCAGTTGTACACTCACTATATGTTTAATAAATAAATTTTTAATAAATTCTTTATATTGTCTATGCTAATTTGTGGCAAAATGTAATTTCCCCGATTACTTCTATTATTTATGCCTATTTTTTCTATTTTTGCTTTGTCTGAAATCATGATTGCTACCCCTGGTCTCTTTTTAGTTCAGCTAAAGCATATTAGGTTCTGTTCCAACTCTGTGTGTATTTTTCTGTTTCAAGTGTGTCTCTTGTAAATACATATTGTTAATTTTAGTTTCTAATTCAATCTGCTATCTGCTTCCATTTTATGGGTTAGTTTATCCTATCATGATTACTGAGTACTTCCCTTTATCCCATTTTCTTTTGTTTCTTTTTTTTTTTTTATCCTGTACCTCCTCAGAAGTCTATGTCTACTTTGCTTCTAACCATCTCTTGTAATCTGTCCTCTCTTTTATCATTCCCCTCCCCACTTTCTCTTATTCCCTTCCCTAACTATTTTCCTTTTGGGTAAGTTATATTTCTATGTAAAATTGAATGTGTTTATAATATATTATATATAGGTAATATATAATACATAATATGTAATCATATACATAATACAATATATAATTACATAATACATAATATAATATAATGTATAATTATATATATTCCCTCTTTCCAATGAGAGTGAGGTTTGATCATTGCCTCCCCCCATTTTCCCTTCCATTGTAAAACCTCTTCCTTGTGTGCCTCTTTTATATGAGAAAAAATTTCCCCATTCTCTCTCCCTTTCCCCCTTCTTCTAGTGCATTCCTCTTTCTCCACCCCGCCCCCCACCCCCCCCCCGCTTTATTTTTTGGAGATCTTACCAACATAACTGACTCATACTCATGCCTTATGTCTATGTAAACCCCTTTTAAGTACCTTAAAAATGTAATGTTCTTAGGAATTACATGTATCATCTTCCCATATAGGAATGTAAACTGTTTATTGAAACTTTTATGATTACTTTCTCATATTTGCTTTTTTCATGCTTCTCCTAAGTTTTATGTATGAATATCATATTTTCTATTCAACTTTGGTCTTTTCATTAGGAATGCTTGAATACCATCTATATCATTAAATGTCCATTTTTCCTCTGAGGGATTATACTGTTTTGCATGACAGGTTATTCTTGGTTGTAATCCTAGCTCATTGGCCTTTTGGATTATCATATTCCAAACCTGCTTGTTTAACACAGAAGCCAGTAAATCTTGTATAATTCTGACTTATCACTCCACAATATTTGAACTGTTTCTGGACACACAGTATTTTCTCTTTCATCTGGGAGCTCTGGAATTTGGCTATAATACTCCTGGGAGTTTTCATTTTGGGATCAGTTTCAGGAGAAGATCAGTAGATTCTTTCAATTACTATTTTACCCTCTGGATCTAAGATGTTGGAGCAGTTTTCCCTGATCATTTCTTGACATGTGATATTTAGGTTCTTTCTTTGATCGTGTTTTTCAGGTCCAATAATTCTTAAATCATTTCTCCTTCTATTTTTTAGGTCAGTTGTTTTTCTGATTTTTCACATTTTATTCTATTTTTTTTACTCTTTTGACCTTGTTTTATTGTTTCTTAATGTTTCATGGAGACAATAGTGTCTAGTTGCCCAATGCAAATTTTTAAGGAATTCTTTTCTTCAATGAGATTTTATATATCTTTTTCCATTTGGCCAATTCTGATTTTTTTAAGGAGTTCTTTTCTTCAGGGAATTTCTATAACTCCTTTTCCATTGGCCCTATTCTACTTCTTAAGGAGATTAAAAAAAAAAAAATCAGTGAATTTTTGTACCTTTTCCACTAGGTCAATTCTACTTTTTAAAGTGTTATTTTCTTTTGTATTTTTGTGCCTTTTTTAAAAACCAAGCTTTTAATCTCTTTTTATAATTTTCTTGCATTACTCTCATTTCTTTTCTCAATATTTCTTCTACTACTCATCTCTTTCTTTAACTCTTCCAGGAATTATAATTATCATTTTTTTTTTTTGGAGGGGGCAATTGGGGTTAAGTGACTTGACCAAGGTCACATGGCTAGTTTTTTTGTGTTAAGTGTCTGAGGCTGGATTTGAACTCCAGTCCTTCTCTCTCCAGTGCCAGTGCTCTATTCACTGTGCCACCTAGCCAATCGACTTCCAGGAATTCTTGTTGGGCTTAAGTCCAATAAGCATTTTTCTTGGAGACATTTTTGGTAGCAGTTTTCATATTGCTGTCTTTTTCTGAGCTTTTCTTAGTCTTCCCTGCCACACCATAGTAGCTTTTATTTTGCTTTTTTTGGAGGGCAATTGGGGTTAAGTAACTTGCCCAAGGTCACATGGCTAGGTGTGTGTGTGTGTGTGTGTGTGTGTGTGTGTGTATGTTAAGTGTCTGAGGATAGTAGCTTTTTATGGTCAAATTCATTTTGTTATTGTTTGTTCATTTTTCCATAATTCTTGACTTTGAATTTTGCTCATCTTGAGGTGGGGAGGCACTGTCCCAAACTTTAGGAATTCTTGTGTTGCTATTTTCCTAATTTTCTGGACATATGCATGTTTTTGTTATGTCCAAGATAGTGTCATCCTGGGAGAGGTGTGGTTATTGCTCTTCTAGTTTGTACTCTGATCTTTACCCACGAAGGGTTTTTGCTCTCTTTCTGCTCTCTTTGCCTTGGAACTGCAACCAGCGTCCCTCCTTCCTTGTGACTGACCTTCAGCACTCCTCTCCACCCTGGAATTATGTATGGGGAATAGTGTTGCCAATCAGTGCCAGCTCTACCCAGTACCAGCAAAGGATCCCCCATAAGCTCTTTCTGATGATAAATTTTTTCCCCAGAAAAGGTCCTGAGCTGTTTCCACCCAGGTCTAAGGGGAGGTGGCAGCAGAAGTGTGGTTCACTTGCCTGACCCCCTTACTGTCTCTGAGCTGAGAGTTCCCAAAACTGTTGCTGCTACTGCATCTGCTGAGTGTGGGTTCTGAACAGGCTTCTACCTTTCACAAACTTCTCCTGCTGATTCCCTAAGTTGTATTTTAGTACAGAAAAATGTGTTACTCTGAACTTTTCTTGGCTCTGTCATTCTAAAATTTTATTTGACGCATTATTTTAAAGTTGCCTGGAGGAGAATATTGAAAGAGTCTAGCTGGGTTGCCTCTAATCCACCATCTTGGCTCTAAATTTCCAATAGCATATTTCTTTTTTTTTCCCTCCTAGATTATTTATTTATTTATTTAGGAACTGGAAGAGAGCTTAGAAATCCCTTATAAACTCCCAGATGGAGAGTTGGGAGGGACATTAGAGACCATCCATTCTATCCATTTAGTACATTTTGTAAAGGAAGAAATTGAGGCCCAGAGAGGTTAATACAGATAGCAATCATTAGAAGCAGGCTAGGACTTTGGACTCCAGAGTCAGTGACCATACATATGGTACATGCACACATGCTCATTCTACAGAGGAGGAAAGTCACACCTAGGGAGGGAGTGTCGCTGGTCCAACATCATACAGTGAGTGAGTGGGTGAGAAGCAGAGCCAGGCCTGGGGCTTTTTACACTCCTCTGTATTGCCTCTTTAAAAAAAATGTGTTTGTTTAATTTTAGTTTACAAGATTCAATTCCATAGTTCCTTGAGTTTCAATTTATTGTTCCCTCCCTTCCCCCACCCCCCCATGACAGCATATAATCCAGTATAGGATCTGCAAATAGTTTCATATTAGACATTAGTCAGGTTACAAAGACTGAATGCCAATAGCATATTTGTGAATGTTGAATGACCAAGAAAATGTAACTTTGGAGTTCAAAACTATAATGAGTGTTCTAATGGGAATCAGAAACATGTGCACGGTTAAGTGAGAAAGACATTTTTAAGGCTCCAAATTTGACATTTCAGTCAGGAGGCTTCTCATACTCTACCAGAATACACAGGAAGGTCCAGGAATGGCATCAAAAGGCACCCAGAAACAGAAAGGTACTTTTTCTGCCTGTTGCTGCTCATGAAGGAATTCCCAATTTTCCATACTGTGGCCTCAGAGTTGGAATCCAGATGGGTATATTGGGGCAGGACTAAGTTATATTACATTGTAATAAAGCATATCTCAGACAAAGGTTTTCTGAACTCCTCAGGAATAGAACCTGAGTATATTGTATAGAATACCACGCTCTTTTGCCTGACATTTGAAGCTCCTCATAATCTGGTACCTCTCTAGCTTTCTAATTCTATTTTATCTTATTCCCCTACCAAACATAAAAAAGATGCCTTGCACTAAAGGAAACAGAAGGTGATTACAAAACCCCAAAGTAGACTATTCACTGTCCCCTACATAAGCCTCATTTCTCTACTCTCCACATTTTCATCCCTGGAATTCTCTTTGCCTGAAACAGTCTTTTCTCCCACTCGACCTGCTGAACTCCTTGTTCACTGAAGTCACTGAAGCACAATTCAAATGCCTCTTCCTTCAAGAAGTCTTCCTTGGTCAGGAGCCAAGATGGCGGAGTAGAAACATGACCTCCAAGGCTCTCCCCCCCCCCCGCCGATTACCTCCAAACAATGTAAAAGGGGACTCTGAACAACTTCTGGAGCCCCAGCACCCAAAGAACGACACAGAGAAGCTAACCTCCCACTGAGGACAGCCCAGAACCCTGCAGAAAGGGCCAGCGCAGCACTCTGGGAGCTGGCAACATAGTGTGCAGCCCGCGGAGAGCCGAGCCCAGGTCCGCTTGGGCCGCAGTTTTAGCCCCAGGGCGGCTGGGCCAACAGCCATCTGGAGGGACCTCAGAACACCAGCAGCTGTGGTGATTCCAGAATGGTCAACACAGACATGCCTAGGACAAAGTGAGAGGTTAGTGCCCTATGGACTTTGGGGCCAGTATTTGGGGAATTCGTCGGCTTCCTCCCCTGGGGGCTAGAAGCCGCTGAGGAGACATGCCATTTTGCAGTTTTCAGTGGCAGCTCCCTCCTGGCCTGTGAACTGTAGGGAGATCCAGCGATCAGTCTTGGGGGGTAATCGCTCTTGCTTTAACCTCCCTGGATCTGGATTGTGATCTGGGGGGGAGGTTGTGGGGCAGGCTTGCCAGAAATGGAAGTTGGCCCCTCACATGTTTGGGATGAAGCTCCCCTATCTGATGGCAGAGTTCTACTGTGGCAACAAGCCCAAAAGTCAAGTAATTAAGTGGCAACATGTCAAGGCAAAGGAAACAAAATAAACAGAAAAATGCAACCTTAGACTCCTATTTTGGGGGCAAAGAGGAAAGAAGCATAGGGGAAGAAGACTGTGAGGTCAGAAATCCTGCTCCAAAAGCCCCAAAGGAAAATATGAGCGGGTTACAGGCCATAGAGGACCTTAAGAAGGATTTTAAAAATCAAATAAGAGGAGTGGAGGAAAAATTGGGAAGAGAAATAAGAAAGTTGCAGGAAAAGTATGAAATGAGGGTCAACAGCCTGACTGAGGAAAACAACACCTTAAAAAATAGACTAGAGAGAGGGGTGGAGCCAAGATGGCGGAGCAGAAGCAGCGCATCCAAGCCACTCTCCCCCAGATCACCTCCAAACTATGTAAAAGGGGTCTCTGAACAACTTCTGGAGCCCCAGCACCCACAGAACAACACAGAGAAGCTAACCTCCCGCTGAGGACAGCCCAGCAGCCTTGCAGGAAGGACCGGCGCAGCTGTCTGGGAGCAGACAACGCAGTGCGCAGAGTGCGGCCAGCTGGAAGGACCCCAGAAGACCAGCAGCTGCGGCAACTCCAGAATTATCAACATAGACATGCCTAGGACAAAGTCAGAGGTTAGTGCCCTATGGACTTTGGGACCAGTATTTGGGGAACTCGTCGGCTTCCTCCCCTGGGGGCTAGAAGTAGCTGAGGAGACACGCCATTCTGCAGTTTTCAGAGGCAGCTCCTGCTCCTGGTCTGCGAACTGTAGGGAGATCCAGCGATCAGTCTTGGGGGGTAATCGCTCTTGCTTTAAGCTCCCTGGATCTGGATTGTGATCTGGGGTGGAGGTCGTGGGTGGGTTTCCAGCTTGCCAGAAATGGAAGTTGGCCCCCCACATGTTTGGGGCGAAAGTTCCTGTCTGGCACCAGGCCATACTGGGGCAAGTATGTCAAGTAATTAAGTAGCAACATGCCAAGGCAAAGGAAACAAATTAAACAAAAAAATGCAACCTTAGACTCCTACTTTGGGGGTCAAAAACAATCAAAGCATAGAGACAGAGGAGGACTGTGAGGCCAGAAGTCCTGCTCCAAAAGCCCCAGGGGAAAACATGAGCGGGTTGCAGGCCATAGAGGACCTTAAGAAGGCCTTTAAAAATCAAATAAGAGAAGTGGAGGAAAAATAGACTAACTCAAATGGCAAAGGAGGCCCAAAAGGGCAATGAGAAGAATGCCTTAAAAAGCCTGATGACTGATGAAACTTTTCTCAGTATGAAAATAATGGAAGAAGGGTAGATGGTCACATGAATACATATGTGAATGTGTGTATATATGTTTACAGTTATACATGGATAGAAGCCACAGGTTGAATTTGTTGGGAAGGGATGATACCTAAGGGGTGAAATTATGAGGTGAGAGAGGAAAGTGGCAAGAGGAGACGGGGAGAGACAGGGTAGGGTAAACTATCTCATGTAGAAGACGCAAGGGGAAGTGGCTGCAGAGGAGGGGAAGAATAGGAAGGCAAAAAGGCAAAACCACATTCTCACTGAATTTGGTTCAGGAAGAGAATGACATACATACTAAATAGGATATTTCAACCTGCAGCAGAATAGGGGGAAGGGGGATGAGAGGAGGGATGATGGAGGGGAGGGCATCCTTGGGAGGAGGGGAGGTTGGAAGTACCCACTATAGAAGAGGGACAGGATCAAGTAGGGAATGGACCAGGTGGGGGTGGGGAGGGTGGGAGGGAATTATAAGCAGCCTTGTACAATATATCTACTGTGGTAATATTTTGCATAGTTATACATGTACAACACATACTGAATTACTTTTCTTCCCAGAGGGAATGGGTGACAAGGGAGGAAGGGAATGGATCTGAAATTCGAGGTCTTAACATTAAATGTTTCAAATAAAAAAAAAAAAAAGAAGTCTTCCCTCTTGGACGTTACAGAGTACTTTATCTCATACCAAATATACTTGATCACGAAACACTATATCCCAGTTTCTTTTTTAGTCTTTTCCTTTTACTAGACTGTAAGCTCTTTAAGGGCAGAGGCTCTCTCGCATCTAAACTTTATATATTCTCTTACACATATCAGCATGATTTGCACACAGTAAGCACTTTATAAATCTTCTTTAAATGAATGTATGTGCACAAACATAAACACAAACTTCTTAAAACAGCTACTGATCCCTGCTGGCTCTAATTATCTATTACCTAAGTCAACACAGTAAATACCATCAACGGTATGCTTACTACAACGCCCACCCTAGCAGAATTGCACCTTCTAACGTTGGCTACAATCTAACATCTGAGTGATCACAGGTCATGGACACACCACCTCTCTTGTCCTGTTTTCTCATCTATTTAATAAGGAGGTCGGACTAGATGATCTCTAATGAAATTGATAAACAGAAGCTCAAAGCTGTCTTTGCTAGAAGAAAAAATTATCTGATAGGGATTCAGCCATCATTCTCTGCCACCCCAGCATCAATGCTTACTTATAACCTCTTGTCCTTCTTGAGGACCATCATTTATTTTAGACATAAATCATCAGAAATTCTTTTTTCTAAAAAAGACAAACAATAAGACCACAAAATCTTAAACATTTCAGATATTTAAATTAAATAGTAACATTTGTTAAGCATATATTGTGTGTAGAACATCATGCTAGGTTATGTGGGAGAAATACAAAGTTTAGTTAAGACTGACTCACTGCCTTCACATAGCTAAGGCAACTAGATGCCACTAACCTCTCTTAGCCTTAGTTTTCTCACTGGCAAAATGAAAGGTTTAGATTTAATGTCTAAGATTAGGAATATAATGCATATACAAATAATTATAATGAATAATATGTACATTAGGAAGATGTAAGCAAAGTACATGATGGGTCCAAGGACTGTCTGCCGTTAACAAGTGGAAGGGGGCAGGCCTTCGGGCACTGGGGGCCCTTGAGTCGGGCTAGAAAAGATAGGTAGGAATTCAATGGGTACAAAGAAAGCAGGAAGACATCCAGATAGAGGGAACAATGTGAATAAAGATAACCATAGAAAAGCACAGAGCTCCTTTGACAGTAAGTAACAGAAGCTAAAGCAAGAAAGACAAGGGGACATCAGGATGGTGGGATGCTGTGCATGCTAAGCACAGGAGTCTGAATTATACTCAGCAGGCAGCAGAAAGTCACTGAAGATTTCTGAGCACATTCATACAACCAGGTCTATGCATCAGAAATATTTGTCTGGCAGCAGTGTGAAGGATGAATTGGGGCAGCAGAAATGGGTGGCTAGGAAGCAACATTTGTAGAGAGGGAGTTAGCCAAATAACAGGAGGCAAACTTGCCCAGCTAAAGCAGCAAGGGAGCCTGAAGGAGAGATAGGAGGCAGCACAGGGCAACTGAACCACACCTCTGCTGCCACCTCCCCTCAGACCTTAGTGGAAACAGCTCAGGACCTTTTCTGGGGAAAGATCTATACACACTAAACTTGGGGTGCCAGTGAGACTTCTAGTTGGGGTGTGTGTGTGCGTGCGTGTGTGCGTGCATGTGTGTGTGTGTGTGTGCGCGCGCGCCCTTTAGGGATTCAGAGGAAACATTTAGATTCTAATAATGGAGTGGCAGCTCTAATAATGGTGGCATTTCTGATTCCTTCAATTTCACTTCAAATAGACTGGAGTATAATTATACTGAGGTCCCAGGTGACTAGTACATCCCTTCAAGTCAACTCTCTCAAGATTCTGTGTACATTACACTGACATCTGTAGATGAGATTTTGTGCTTCAACTGTATAGGGACATTAAAATAATTTTAATAAGGACAACCAATGACCCTCTGATCCATTCAGGTCCATTTTACAGGGCATCTAGGTCACACCAAAGACCTGGAAGGGCCCTCAGAGATGACATGGTGCAATTGATATGATTATTAACACCTGACATATAAAAAGAACTTTGAGTTTCTCAGGAGCTTTACATACAACAACACTTTGAGGTTAGTATTACTAATACTAACTTCATTTTTATCTTCATTTATCAAAGGAAGAACTAAGGCCCATAGAGGCTGTGACTTACTCATGATTTTATAGTGAATGTGTGAATGGCATGGCTAGGATCTGAACCCAGGTCCTCTAACTCCAAATCTTTTTATTGTACCACACTGCCTCACAAATCTAATTAAAAGAAAATTCTTGCAGAAAAATTTTAGCAACTTGAAAACACTGCAGAAATAGAATCTTTTACTCACCAGACTCCAATAGTCACCCCTTCTTCTGGCTGGAGGTAGTAATTATAGGTGTGATTTAAGCCTTGCTCCTGTGGCTTTTTCAAGTCAATAAAATAGGGAACCCTCACTGTTAAATTAAAGAAAAGATTATATTAGAGTTTAATGGCTGTACACAAACACAGACAAGGTAAGACTTTCAAATCATTTTGTTGTGTTGTTTCAGTCATGTCTGATTCTTTGTGACCCCATTTGAGGTTTTCTTGGCAAAGATACTAGACTGGTTTGCTATTTTCTCTTCCAGCTTATTTTATAGATGAGGAAACCAAGGTAAAAAGAGTTGAGTAGGGGGGGCAGCTAGGTGCCACAGTTAGTAGAGCACCGGCCCTGGAGTAAGGAGGATCCGAGTTCAAATCTGGCCTCAAACACTTAACACAAAAAACTAGCTGTGTGACCTTGGGCAAGTCATTTAACCCCAATTGCCCTACCTTCCCCCTCCAAAAAGAGCAAAAAAAAAAAAAGAGTTAAGTGACTTATCCAAGGACCCACAGCTAGTAAGTGTCTGAGGTCAGGTTTGAACCCAGGAAGATGATATTTCCTGACTTCAGGCAGCACGCTATCTACTATGCCATCTAGCTGCCCTTTCAAATCATGCTTATGACTTTAATTAGCCATAGTACTTTCAGGAAGCCCCCTAAGTCTCCAAACACAAACTATGTTTTCAATCTGAGAATGTTACCACAGAATAAATTAGTTAGATGGCTATAGATGGTTCAATGCACAATTTGAGAATATGCAAGGATTTGTACCTGAGAGAAACCAGTAAATGAAAGTAATATTTTGTTTACACCAGATAAAAGTCCATTTAAGCTCTCTGAGCCTCAGTTTCCTAATTTGTACTTTTCCATGTCCTTATAGTCTTTCAAGTCCTTGAGGACTTTTGCTCCTAGCATTCAACCAAAACTGCTCAAAGGTCTCTATGACCTTGTAATGGCTGAATCCAATGTCTTTGCCAAGGTCTAACAAGCTCCTTGAAGGCAGGGACTATTTACCTATCCCCAGAACCTAGCACAGCACCATTTACATAGTAAGAGCCGAATGAATGCTTGTCAAAAATTTTAACTGATTTGACTTTCCCTGAAATAGTTTACACCAAGGACCACTTTTCTCTCTTGGCTTCAAAACACCACACTTACTAAATTTTCCCATGTCACGTTCCCTAATTTTATATCACATAGTTCCATGCCTAGAAGAGGTTCTTCAGCAGGAATCAGTGTTTTTTAGATTGAAAGACTATGAGAGACATAGTCATAGCTGTTACTATACCACCTTTTGACATTCAAAACATCACCTCAGAAGGGGCGGCTAGGTGGTGCAGTGAATAGAGCACCAGCCCTAGAGTCAGGAAGACCTGGGTTCGAATACAACCTCAGATACTTAACACAAAAACTAGCCATGTGACCTTGGGCAAGTCACTTGCCCAACTGCCCTCCAAAAAAAAAAAGGCAAAAAAAAAAAACAAAACCCAAAACCCATTACCTCTGAGATAGCAAAAAAAGCTAAATATGTACCATCTGATCTAAGAAGGTTTTAGTGTCTATTATGATGTATTCATTATGGAGTTCATAGAGTGTAGGATGTAGGTAAGGAGCCCATACTTTTGAGGCTGAAATCAGGGCCAAGATACTGTTAACAGATTTGCAATTTGATGGATCAGAGACATTTATATAAAACACATCATTGGAGTGAGGCAGTTTGAAAAACTATATTAACAATGAAAAGGAAGTAAAATATCATTAATAACTATAGTAATGCCTGTAACCCTATTGAGAAACAAGAGAATTGTTATTTACAATTGTAATTTGTTCTTCTCTAAATAATATTTTGGTGGGGTTTTTCATATATTTAATAGAATCATATGAAACATCAATGGTATCACTTTTTATTAACTGACTACTTTTTAGAAGATAATGATTCACTGCTATTGTGTCCATATTGTCTGAAAACCTACTAATGGTGCACTCCTAAGTTACTTTTTAGGTACAACTCAAACATCTTTGTGTTTTGCCCATGTTAATCTATTTCCTCAAATGTTTATAAATGAGGAAACTGAAACCCAGAAAAGTGAAATGACTCACAAGGTTTAAATTCAATCCTCATGACATTGTACCATACTAATTTCTGACTCTACATCTCCAGCCTGGATATCTTTCTTGAACTCCAGGCCTAGAGCTGCCTACCATAACATCTCTAACATGAATATCTCACAGATACCGCAATAGCAACATGTCTAAAACATCATCATATTTTCTCCATGTGTCCTTCCCATTTTCATTATTTCTATTCATGGAACCACTATTCACACCATCTCGAGTAATTGAAACTTTGGTTTTATCTTTGATATTTCTCTCTCTCTCTCTCTCTCTGACCTACCATATTTACTTAGTAACTCAAACTATTGCTGACTCCATTGCCATTAAGTAAAAAAACAATCATTTGGTATCTAACAGTCATAAATATGAAATCTTATAACAAATATATAGAACCTAAGAATATTATTTTAAGTGCAATCTAATCAAGTTTAGTCTTTTTCTTAAGATTTAGAGCTAGAAGGGACCTTAGAAATTATTTAATTTCTTCATTTTACAGAAGGAGAAATTGTTAAAGGCCACCTAACTATCACAGCCAAGATTTAAACTCAAATCCAGTTCCAACCTGACTATTCACATGCAGGATGAATTTTTTTACTCTTAAGACATCACAGGATCCTATATCCACATCCAGCTGTTCCCTGAAAGTGGGTATCCAGGGAAAGAAGACAAAGCCCTTTGTCTGAGGATTTTTCTAGACTACAAGTTCAATACAAGTCAACAGTGTATGCAAGGTAGACCAAAAAAAAAAAAAAAAAGGCAAATGTGACCTTTGATTGTATTGAGAAAGATATGGCATCCAGAACAAGCAAGAAGATGATATCACTGTCCTTGGTTCAGCCCTGTAGGCAATAGCTACAACATGATGTTTCAGTTCTGGGAATGTTTTTGAAAGAGCATAGACAAGCTAAAGTGTGTATAGAAGAGGATGATTAGGATGGTGGAGGGCCTTGAGATGAGGCTATGTATGTGAAAATCAACTAATGGAAGTGGGGATTTTTAGCCTGGAAAAAGAAAAGACTTAGCAGGGGACATAATAGCTGTCTGCAAGTATCTGAAGGGCTGTGAGGCTTGCTTCAACCCAGAAAGCAAAAGTCAGAATAATGGGCAGAACTGAGCAATTAGAGCTGTCCAAAAGTAGAAAGGGCAAGCTGAACCATGAGGTGCTGGGCTTTGCCTGTTAAGAAGAAGTCAAATGACTTCTTTGTCTGTGATATCATAAAGTAACTAGATGGCCCATGACATTCCTTCTAACTCAGATTCTGTAACCAGAATCTAGTATATTTTCCACTAACACAAATAAGATTTTAATTTTGCATGAAAAAGAGCAGATTCAAGTAATTACTTCTAAATTTCTAAAAAATAATTTCCATTCTAGGAATTTAATCCATACTAAAGTGGTATACTTGCAATAAATTTACATCAGAACTTGTGAGTCATACTTAAACTCCAATAGCCTAGAAATCCAGGACAGATATGTCTACAGAATAGTCATGTTAATTTTGTCTTTGACATGCCTAGACAAAAGGAAGCTATCTCTAACACACTCTTGAAAATCTGAAGCAATTACGGTAAAAGGAACAAAAAGATGGGTTTAATTGACTGTGATTGGAATTTTAAAAAATGAACCATATCCCCTGGAAACTTGTTAGATGTACTCTAAAATGTTTCATGAGAAGCTAAACTCTTAATTGCCTCTGGCGAGATTTCAACAGGGCAATCTGAATGAGATACAATTTGAGGAGACGATCATTTATAGGATTCCTACAAGATTTCTGAGAAAAGGATTAAAACAAAAAAGACAAGCAAGTTGTCATGGCATCCCAAGGATACCAATACTGAACTCTTTGGATTGGCTTGTGTTTTCCTGTATACTACTTTCTTTACATTGGCTTTTAAGCAGAGATTTTTTAAGTTATTCCCAGATGAATCCAAGATACAATTTTGAGAAGCCATAACAAGAATGATAATAACCGTTACCATGCATATAGTACTTGCACTGTGCCAGGTACTGTGCTAAGCACTTTATAAATATTATCTCATTTGAGCCTGACAACAACCCTGAAACAGAGGTGCTATTATTGTCCCCCTTTTACACATAAAGAAAAACAGCAAAACAGAGGTTAAGTAACTTGCCTAGGTTCACAGAGCTAATAAGTTTCTGAGGCTGCATCTGAACTCACATCTTTCTGACTCCAAGATGGGCACTATATCTACTGTGCCACCTAACAAATAATCCTCATCCTCAAAGAGCTTGTAAATTTGTAGAAGAGGTGACCCAACATAAAATTAAATATGAGATTATTCCAAATAACTAAAAATAAGAGACAAGCATAGAAAAACTTTGAGGCTTCTTTCAACATCCAACAAAATGTAAAGATGACAAAAGTTATAAGTAGTTAATGATGAAAGACTGTGTGTTGACAGGCATGACTAATATACTATTGCTCAGACTGTGAATATGTCCAACCATTTTGAGAAGTAATTTCTTATTATGTTAAAAAAAAATAATTACAATACATACCACTTTCCGACCCAAAGAGACCACTGCTAGACAGGAACCCTAATCAGTCGATCTGGGCAGGAACCTTAATCGGTCAATCAATCAATCACATAGCTTTTATTCAGCATGCGCTACTTCTCAGGCATGGTGCTATGCACTGGGGATACAAGAAAGGCAAAACCAATCCCTGCCATCAAGGGGTTTACGAACTAGGCCAAAAGAGAGAAATAAAGGCCCCATATCTTAAAAAAATTAATAGTAATTAATTGAAGCACTTTTAAGTGGCAGAAAAAAAACTGGAAACAAAGAACTTATTAATTAATACAAAGTACTTATAAAGTCATTAATTGGGGGATGGCTAAACAAATTATGGTACATGAACGTAACAGAATTAAGAATATAGAATTAAGAAATGAGGAATATAAGGAATTCAGAAAAGCATGGGAAGATTTATATGAACTGATGCAAGGTGGAGTAAGCAAGATGAGGAAAACAATATACACGACAACAATGTAGATGGAAAGAATAATAACAACAAAACTGAGCACAATGTAATTACATGAGAATGAATCTCCCCACCTTCTTTGTAGAAGTGAATGTGAGTATGAAAAAATTGCTTATAATGTCAGACTTTTGATATGCTGCTTAGTTCTGCTGAAATTCTTTTCCTTCTACCCCTTATTCTTCATTTAAGGTATGGCTCTCTGGGAGGGAAAAAAGGAGGGCTACATTGGAAAACGTAAGTGATGTAAGAATAAGAGACAGCATTTTTTAAAAAATTAATTTGGAAGTTGCATACAAACTTTGGAGTAGAATTTTTAAAATATAGCCTCTTCCCTTCCTTGCAGACTGGATGAGGGGGGCTGGGAAAACACAGAACATATCATCAGATACCTATTGCCTTGTTCTGCGAAATTCTTTTCTCTTTTTTTTATAATGGTCTGCTAAGTAGAGGAGGAGTGGGGTATATTCAGAAATAAATATGAAGTAACAATAAACAGAATTGAAATTGGTAGAAAAAATTATATCTGAAAATAACTGTTTAAGAGGATCAAAGTATTTTGAGTTCAGATACAAGACATAATGATTGGAAGAGAGGGAAGGAGGGAAGGCAACAGAGAAAAAAATAGATATGTGGCAAGGAAGATCAGAATGTGATGGCTTTATTCTTTTGAGGGGAAACTCAATTTTTAGAGAACCAAAAGAATTTCAATAATCAAAGCTTCACGGAAAAGTCTTTTTGATACCATATTTCAAAATACATCTGACTATTTCAGGAATCATACATTCTTAGACTACACCTGAAAACAAGTAATCTTAAGAGGCAACAAGGTGTACAGTGGATAGCAACATTGGGTCTTAATAAAGCCAAGTTCAGGGCAGTCAGGAGAAGCAGTGAATAGAGCACTAACCCTGGGGTCAGAGGATCCGAGTTCAAATCTGGCCTCAGACACTTAACACAAAACTAGCCATGTGACCTTGGGCAAGTCACTTAATCCCAAATGCCCTACCTTCCCCCCTCCAAAAAGCAAAATAAATAAAATAAAGCCAAGTTCAAATTCAGCCAATTTGACTCTGGTCGAGAAATTTAGTTTTCTCAACTGTAAAATGATGATAATAATAGTGCCTACCTTCCAAGGATGTTGTGAGGGTCAAATCAAATATCTGTAAAGAGCTTTGTATGTAGTAGGTTCTTAATAAATGGTTTTTTCCTTTCTTTTCTTCATGTATAAGGTACTCTTTTGATTACAAGAAGTTAAATTTTAAAGTGCCTTTTTCCAATCAAAAAATTTTAAGAATATTATTTATTTTTAGTTTTCAAAATTCACTTCCATAAGATTTTGAATTTTGAATTCTCCCCTTTCCTTTCCTTCCCCAAGACAGCATGCAATCTTATATAGGCTCTACTTATACATTCATAGGAAACATATTTTCACATTGGTCATGATGTAAAGAAGAATTAGAACTAATGGGAGAAATCACATCAAAGAACAAAAAAAAACAACAAAAGAAAAGGAGAGCAAATAGTCTGCTTCCATCTGCATTCAGACTCCACAGTTCTTTCTCTGGATTTGGACAGCATTTTCCATCATGAGCCTTTTGGACTTGTCTTAGATTCTTGCATCGCTGAGAAGAGCTGAGTCTATTAAAGTCAGTCATTGCACAATGTGGCTGTTACTGTGTACAATGTTCTCCTGGTTCTGCTTGTTTCACTCTGCATCAGTTCATATAAATCTTTTCAGATTTTTCTGAAATCCTCCTGGCTCATCATTTCTTATAAAATAATAGTATTCCATTACATTCATATACCACAACTTGTCCAGCCATTTCCCAACTGATGAGCATCCTCTCAATTTCCAATTTTTGGCTACCACAAAGAGAACTGCTATAAATATTTTCTGTTTGTTTTGTTTTTTGCTTTATAGAGGGCGAAAGGCAGGGCAATCGGGGTTATGTGACATGGCCAAGGTCACATGGCTATTAAGTGTTAAGTGTCTGAGGCCAGATTTGAACTCAGGTATTCCTGACTCCAGGGCTGGTGTTCTGTTCACTGTGCCACCTAGCCACCCCTTGTTATAAATATTTTTGTACATTTGGGTCTTTTTCCCATTTTTATGATCTCTTTGGGATACAAACCTAGAAGTGGTAATGCTGGGCCAAAGGGTATACGCAATTTTATAGCCCTTTGAGAATAGCTCAAATTGCTCTCCAGAATGGTTGGATCAGTTCACAACTCCACCAACAATGCATTAGTGTTCCAATTTTCCCACATCTTCTCTAACATTTAGCATTTTCCTGTTTTGTCATGTTAGTCAATCTGATATGTGTGATGTAGGAGCAGAGTCGTTTTGATTTGAATTTCTCTAATCAACAGTGATTTAGAGCATTTCTTCATATGATTATAGATAGTATTAATTTCTTCCTCTGAAAACTGCCCGTTCATATTCTTTGACCATTTAATCAATTGGGGAATGATTTACATTCTTATACATTCAACTTAGCTCTCTATATATTTTAGAAATGAGGCCTTTATCGGAGGTACTTTATCAGAGGCTGTAAAAATTGTTTCCCAGCTTTCTCTTCTCCCGTATACTTGGTTGCATTGACTTTGTGCAAAAACTATTCAATTTAATGAACTAAAATTATTAATTTTCCTTTTCATAACGTTCGCTGTCTCATTTGATTATAAATTCCTCCATTCTCCATAAATGTGACAGGCAAACTATTCCTTGCTCTCCTAATTTACTTATAGTATCAGCCTTTATATTTAAAACTCAGATCAAATTTCTTAAGTACACAAAGTATAATACAATCTATATGTTTTAATATCAATCACACTAAGACTCAATAAATAATAGTTGATGAATGCTTAAATTATCCCAAATACTGTATTGGAAAAGAATTGGCAAAAAAAAAAAGTGATTAACTCTTTGAGTTTCTAAAGCAGAGTCAGAAGAAGTCATCAATAGTCAAAGAAAAAAAGTTGAATTAAATTTTTTATAAATGTATCCAAACCGCTTAATAAGATTTCAAATCCTTCAAAGGATTAATTTTATGAGGTTTACCAAATTAATTGAAACAAAGCACTCTAAACTAAATAATTTTCAGCATGAGAAGCCAAGTTATTTTCAAGTTTTAGTTCCTATTTGGAGGATCTTTGATTTTGGAATAGATCCAGTCACTGTATCATGAAGATTTACAAAGAAAAATTACTCTAAAGGAAATGGGCCAAAGCACAAGGAAAGCAATTCATTAAACCTATTTAACAGCTTCTAGTTGGAATTGAAGGGAGTGAGATGAGCCAGAATGACTCAAAATTTGGCAGCTGAAAGTCCAAGGGATAGATACAGACAGAGGAACCTATTAAATACAGATTGGGCGGTGGGGAGTCGGGGGGGGGGGGGACTGGCAAGAAGAGAGGGAGAGAAAAAAATTGATTAATCCCTAAAGTTGGCAGTTGTAATTAATTATACCTATATTGGCCATTGAGATAAAAAAGATCATAGGATTATAGATTTAGACTTGGAAGAGACCTTAGAGATCATGTATTTAACAGATTTTGATTTTCAGAGTAAGAGTGTGAGGTATTATGTATAAAATAAAGTGCTTCTTCCTATCAAAGAAATATACTAGGACTTTTCCTAATATGGGAGTGAAAGAAAGATACCCACTTTCTCCACTATTATTTGACACAGTTCTAGAAATGTTAGCAATAGCAAAATGACAAAAGAAAGAAATTAAAAGACTAAGGACAGGCAAAGAGGAGATACATCTATTTGTTGACAACATCATGGTGTATTTGGAAAATCCTAGGAAATCAGCAAAGATACTGAGACAATAGCTTCAGGAAAATTTTAAGTTACAAAAATTAACCCTCAAAAAATTAATAGCATTTTTATATAATAACAAAATCCAAGAAGCAAAAAACAGAAAGAGAAATCCTATTCCAATAACTGCAACATGAATAAAACATCTGGGAATCAACCTATCAAAGCACATAAAAGACTTACACAGAATAAATTACAAAGTATAAAGAAATAACGAACTTAAATAGCTGGAGGAATACTCTATTCTCCTGACAAAGCTGCACCAATATAATAAAAATAACAGTATTTTCAAAGTTAATTTACACTTTTAATGTTATACCAAAGTAGCAAGAGGTTGCTTTACAAAGTTGAAAAAATAATTACAAAATTCATTTAAAAAAGAAAAGATCAAGAATATAAAGGGAAATAATGAAAAGAACCAGGGATGAAATGTGAATGGCACTTCCACACCTCACATTGTATTATAAAGCAGCAGTTTTATCTCACACCCTGCAAATTGGCAAAGATGACAAAAAGGGCATACGAGTAGATGATACTGTAAATAAATTGGGGGACCATGAAAAATTATAGTTATCAGATCTATGGATAAAGGAAGAATTTACGACCAAACAAGAGACAGACAGGATCATGGGAAGTAAGATAGGTAGTTTTGATTATATGAAGTTAAAAGCTTTTTGCACAACCAAAACTAATTTAGCCAAAACTGGAAGGCAAATGGGAGAAAACTTTTTAACAAATTTCTCTGATAAAGTCCTCAATTTTTAAGTGTATAGGAAACTAGCCAAATTTATAAAAATAAGAGCCATTTTCCAGTTGATAAATGGTCAAATGATATGAACAGGCAGTTTCCAGAAGGAAAAAAAAATCAAAGCTATCAACAGTCATATGAAAAAATGCTCTAAATGATTAGAAAAATGCAAATTAAATCATCTCTTTAGATACCACCTCACACCTATCAGACTGGCTAACATGGTAGAAAAGGAAAATAGCAGCAGCTAGGTGGCACAGTGAATAGAGCACTGGCCTTGGAGTCAAGAGGACCTGCATTCAAATTCGGCTTCAGACACATAACATTTACTAGACTTGTGCCCTTGGGCAAGTCACTTAACCCCAATTGCCCTGCCTTCCCCCCTCCAAAAAGCAAAAAATAAAAATAAAAAAGGAAAATGACAAAAGGTGGAGGGGATATGGAAAAATTGAGACACTAATACATTGTTGATGGAGTTATAGTTCAACTCTTCTGGAGAACAATTTGTAATAGCACACAAAAAGCTATAAACTATGCATACAATTTGGCCCAGAAACATTACTACTAGGTCTATATCACAAGGAGAGCAAGGAAGAAGGAAAAGAACCTATTTGTACAAAAATATTTATAGCAGCTCTTTTTGTGGTGGCAAAGATTTGGAAATTGAGGGAATGCCCATCAATTAGGGAACGGCTGAACAAGCTGTGGGATGAAATACCATTGAGCTATAGATACTGACAAGCAGGATGATTTCAGAAAAACTTGGGGAAAAGACTTACATGAACTAATGCAAAGTGAAATTAATAGAACCAGAAGAACATTGTACACAGTAACAGCAACATTATGTGATGATGAACTCTGAGTGCAGATTGAAAGAAACACTGTCTTTACACTTTAATTATTTTTCTTTTTTTTTTTTTAAACAACACAACTGAATGCAGATTGAAGCATACTTTTCCCCCTTTACTTTTCGTGTTTTTTCATCTGTTTTCTTTTGCAACATGACTAATAGAGAAATATTTTTATATGACTTCATATGTATAATTAATATTAAATTGCTTGCCTTCTCAAGGAGGGAAGAGGGATGGGAAAGAGAAAAGAATTTGGAATTCAAATTTTTAAAAAATGATTGTCAATTTTTTTGCAATTGGGAAATATTTAATGAAATAAAACATTTAAAATGTTATTTGTCATATGGGATGGCTCTCTGGGAGGTGGAGGGTGAAGAGGAAGGATAGTAGAAATAACCATGATGATGTGATAAACAGAAGACAATCAGTAAAAACTTAATAAAAATATGGAAAGTACAAAAGTAAAATACTTCAAGTGATGGGCATAAAAATATTTTCTACCAAAATTAGAATCTTATTTTTAATTTCACTAACTAAGAGTTGTCCAAAGGACCAAGAAACTATAATTTGGTACCTAAAACTGGACTTTCCACTATTTCTTTATTTTAAAATCTGGTCGAAAATTTTTTCTCCCTACTATAGCAGTTTTGCTGTTATTAAGATATATACAATCGATGGCAAAAGTTAGTAGATAAAGATGCCTATTAATAGTTGAGAAAATTAGGATGCAAATAATTAAATATCCAAATTAATTAATTTGCCCAAATCATACAAATAGTAAGCTTCATGGAGATTGAAGCCCAGATTCTCTATTACAAATCAAGAATCCTTTTCCCTTCCCCATGTTGCCTTTCAAAATAATCTCAAGGTATAAAGAACAAAAAATCTAGGGGATGAACAATCAGAGGGGCAGAATCCCTTTTTTTCCTTTGCACAAAAAAGTTTTATTATAAATTTAACATTGAATAAATATAACTAATGATACTTGCCTTATATTTACATTTTAATGAACATTTTCCCCATGAAATACAATTACTATTCAGTCACTGCCTCTTAAGTCTCAATCATGACTTTTTGTCTGTTAATTTTAATTTAATTTTCCTCTTACTTGGTAGTTGTGTGTGTGTGTGTGTGTGTGTGTGTGTGTGTGTGTGTGTGTGTGTGTGTGTGTGTGTACTCTATTCTAGTTCTGAATTTTTTACTTCGAATCATTTCCTAAGGGGTTTTTCTGAATTCGATATATTTCTCTAACTTTTTATTCTTCATTGGATTATATTCACTAATACTAATATACTATAATTTAACTATTTCCCTACTATTGTTTCAAGCTTTTTATGATTATAAATTAATGTTAATAAAAGCTTTGAACAGATAGTCTTTTGGGGAAAGGCAATCAGTGTTAAGCAACTTATGCAAGGTCACCCAGCTAGTTAATGTCTGAGGTTGGATTTGAACTCAGGTCCTCTTGACTCTAGGACCAGTGCTCTAACCACTGTACCACCTAACTGCCCCTGAACTGATAGTCTTTTTGTGTATATGAGTAAGTTTGTTTTTGATAAATCAGATAAATCCACATTCCCAAGAGTGGAATTGAGTCAAAAGTCAGGATCTCTGTTACTTATATTGCATACTGCCTATCAGTTCTCCTGTCAAATATTATAATCAGCAATGGGAGTACCTAACTCTCTACAACTAGCTTTACTGCTAGATTTCTGTCAATTTGATGGATTAGGTAGCATCACAAATTGTTTAAATTTTTATCTCTAATTATTAGTGAGGTGTATCATCTTTCTAAGTAGTTATTAAAATTTTTTGTATCCTTTACACTATCTGTTTATGTCCTCCAACCATTTATCTAGTAGCAGTCTCTTGGCTTATGAGTTCTAACCTTGACCTCTCCCTGAAAAAAAATTCTTACTGAATTAATCACAGAAGTAAAGTAAGATGGTATGAATAAAAGGATCTGAAGTGAGAAGATTTCTTTATGAATCTCAGTTCTATAACTAACAACTTGTATGACCTTGGGTAAATCACTTCTCTAAATATGGTAGTTTTGACCTAGATCAGGAGTTTTTAACTTGGGGGTCTGTACGCTTTTTAGTATTTGATAAATATTTCAATATAGGATGCTACTGAAAAAATGAGACTATTCTCTTAGCTTTTAATGGCTGAATGAAGGATGGACTGGAATGGGGGGAGATTGAGGCAGGTTGATTCATCAGTAGGCTATTGGAATAATCCAGTCATGTGGTGATTGATAAGGGCCTGTACAAGCCTGGTGGCAGTGTCAGAGGAGAGAAGGGGACATATTTGGAAGATGTTACAAAGGTGAAATCAATAGGCCTTGGCAGCAGCTTGGACATGGGGGGTGAGAGATAGTGAGGAGTTGAGGATGACTCCTAGGTTGTGAGCCTGAGAGGCCTGGGAGGATGGCCTCATTTTTGTCAGTAAAACATGAGGCAAGCTTCTCAGCTGAGGAGGACAGAAATGGGAGAGCCACAGGAGTTTTGAAGAGGGATGAAAAGGTTTAGAAGAGCCATTGTGGAAAGTAGAATAGTAAAATGATAAGGCAGTATTGCCTAAATAGGACTGCCTAGCAACAGTGAGGGTCCAGTTAAGTTTATATAGCATACATTTTTAGTGGATCTAAGCAGAGTGGTTTTTGGGTGATTTTCTCCAATTTCCACACATGTGAGAGTAAAGACAACAAAAGGTAAGAGTGATCCAAGAATAAAGCCTGACTAGGCATAATAAGTGATATGATAAGAGGACTAGGGAATTCAAGAAAGAAGGACTGCAGAATTAACAGGTTAGATCCTTAGAGAAATCCCCAGTTTCCTTCAAGTCTTAGCTTCAACGTCATCTTCTATATGAGGCCTTTATTCATCTCCAGCTGCTAGTTCTTCCCTCCAAAAAAAAAAAAAAATTACCAGGGGCGGCTAGGTGGCGCAGTGAGTAGAGCGTCGGACCTGGAGTCAGAAGGACCTGAGTTTAAATCTGGACTCAGACACGTAACACAAAAACTAGCCGTGTGACCTTGGGCAAGTTACTTAACCCCAATTGCCCTCCAAAAAGCAAAAATAAATAAATAAAAATAAAAAATAATTACCTGAAATGTTAATATATTCCTCCCCCCCCAAAAAAAGAATGTAAACTTCTTGAGGGCAGGGACTATTTCATTTTTATATGTGAGACTGCCAAAGAACAAGAGTCAGGCGAATAGGGTAGAAGAGATCATGTGAACCACTCAGAACATATTCATTAAGCACCTGCTATCTTCAAGGCACTGGATTAGGTGCTAGCTATTACAGAGACAAAAATCAAACAGTTCCTCACTTCAGTAGGTTTATAGTCTATTGAAAGGGAAATGTGTACACATAAGTTCATACAAAATACATATATACTAAATATAAAATCATTTAGGGGCAGGAGGTTGGTAAAGGTTCCATGAAGAAGCTGATACTTAAGCTACACTTTGAAGAGAGTTAAGAATTCCAAGAGGTAAGACTATATTCCATGCACGGGGGACAGCTCATATAAAAAGTATAAAGATAAGAAATGGATTGTGGTGCACAAAGAAAAGCAATCAAGTTTGACTAGAAAGGTAGATTGGAACCAGACTGTGAAAACTTTTAAATGTCAAACTGAGTAGTTTATACCTTAACCCAAGGGCAACAGGGAGGCACAAAAGATTCTTGAGCTGGGGAGGGACATGATCACACTTGTGCTTTGGGAAAATTACTTTGGCAACTGTATAGTAGATGGAACAATTGGGAGACTCTTGTAAGAGTCTAGGCAAGAAGGGATAAGGGTGTATCTCTCTGTCTCTCTCAGCTTAGTTTGTTCATCTCTGAGCTAAGAGGATTTGATCACTTTTCAGGTCCCTTTCCTCTTTAAATCTACAAGGTAGCAGTCAATTCTAAGGGACTGTTAGGATTATACAAAATGATAGCCACAAGCAGTAGGGAAAGGATTTCATAATACTTAATATAGGAAATAGACAATTTCTGCAATGAAAAGCCAATGAAATGTTGTGTTTTCTCTCAACCATCATACTTGATCCATAAATACAGGTATTGCCAATCCCAATAGGCCACCGGACAAACACGTACTGTTACTTCTGCAGTCAACTAGGGCATGCTGGAGAGCTGCCAGCCCGGCCCAACTGAGATAAGTATGGGAATTGGGGGTTAGGGTCAAAGGCAGGTATTCTAACACAAACTACATGGCTAACTAAAGAATTTCTGGCACCACTGCCAAGGAAATAAAACCTCCATATCGTGGGGAAATAAACACAGAGTTTAACTGATAAACCCCTTACAACTGATTTTTAAAAAAGATTTCAGCCTCAAACAGAACTCAAACTTGTTTATTTTACAACCCAAGTACAAAAAAGTGCTTCTCGTGTTTGGAGGGACTTGCCAATGGACTCTAAATGGGCAATCCCTTAGAACATAACCTGGACAAGACAAAGTGACTATAGCCACACAAAAAGGAGCAGTTTCCCAAAAGGGCATCTAGGAATTTCATGAAGAACATTCTATATATGGAAAACTAGGGAAGAAGCATGAAAAAATAATATCAACCTCACATTGATACATAGTACTTGGAGGTTTTGAAATTAACTGTGATATTTGAGTGTAATATTACTGTGGTATAAGAAAAGACAAATAATAAGAATTCAGAGAAATATGGGAAGACCTGTATAAATTGATGCAAAGTAACTGGAAAGATGGTGGTCTTCTCAACAGGAACAGGAAAGTTTGGAGAAAGGGTGGATTGGGGTGGGGGGGAATGTAAGTTCTATTTCAGACATGTTAAGTTTGAGATGCACATGTGGAAAAACTGGGACTTTGTGTATCTGTGAGCTAATCCAACCATTCTGGAGAGAGATTTGGAATTATGCCCAAAGGCTTGTTAAACTGCCTATACCCTTTGACCCAGCAATATCACTATTAGGACTATTTCCCAAGACAATTAGGAAAATGGAAAAGAACCTACATGTTGTAAAATATTTATAGCAGCTTTTTTTTTTTTTAAAGCAATTGGGGTTAAGTAACTTGCTCAAGGTTACACGGCTAGTCATTATTTATATAGTGTGGGTGCTCATTTTCTGAGGCCGGATTTGATCTCGGGTCCTCCCAACTCCCAAGGCTGGCGCTCTTACTCACTGCGCCACCTAGCCGCCCCTTTAGGGCAATTGGGGTTAAGTAACTTGCCCAAGGTTACACGGCTAGGTTTTTTTTGTTTGTGTGGATTAAGTGTCTGAGGCCGGCTCTGAACTCAGGTCCTTCTGACTCCAGGGCCGGCGCTCTATTCACTGCGCCACCTAGCCGCCCCTAGCAGCTCTCTTTATAGGAGCAAAGAATTGGAAATTGCAGGGATGCCTGTCAATTGAGGAATGGCTAAACAAATTGTGGTATATGTTCATGAAAGAATATTACTCAGCTATAAGAAATGATGAGCTCCATCATTTTAGGAAAAGCATGGAGAATGATGGGGGGAAGGGAGAGGGATAAAATTTGAAACTCAAGGGACCGTGGAACTGAATGTCATAAACTAAAAGTAAATAAAGAAAGCAATTTAATAAAAAAAAAAAAAGCATGGAGAGACCTCCATGAAATAATGAAAAGTGAAACGAGCAGAACAAAACATTCAAAGGTTGGTTAGGTGGCGCATGAGTATAGCACCGGCCCTGGAGTCAGGAGGACCTGAGTTTAAATCTGGACTCAGACACGTAACACAAAAACTAGCCATGTGACCTTGGGCAAGTCACTTAACCCCAACTGCCCTCCAAAAAAGCAAAAGAGAGAGAGAGAGAGAGAGAGAGAACATTCAATACACTGACAGCAGTATTGTTTTAAGAATAACTTTGAGCAACCAAGTCATTCTGACTATTATAAATACCTAAATTAATCTCAAAGATCCTCTGAAGGAAGATACTAATTGAATCCAGAAAGGAAAATTGCTGTGGTGTAGGAAATGAGTGGTTTGATTTAGAAAAACGCAGAAAGAGTTGGACTTATGAAGGAAGATGCTATCTACCTCAAGAGAAACAGATGATAGGAGGAAATAAGCATAGTATGGTTACACACACACGTTTATGTGTTGGTTTATGTATATATACTCACACTTAATTGTAGCCTTCTTGGGGGGGGGGGAGAAGGGGGAAAAAGGAAAGCAAAAAGTACATAGAGAACAAAAGAAAACCAATAACAAACAGAGAAAAGCTGGGTAGCTTTGAAAACAATGTGCAATATTTATTATATAAGTTTTCTTGAAATGGAAATTTGTTTTATATGGAGTCTTCTCTTAGGGTCTACTGTGTACATAGCAATGGTTTTTCTTTTCTTTTCTCATTTTGTATTTAAGTGTAAAATTTTTAAAATTACAAAAAAAAAGTTTGAGATGTACAGGGGATATTTAGCAGTGATGTCCAAATGGCAATTAATTGGTGATGTGGAGAGGAAAGGGGGTAATTGGTTAACATTGTCAAAAGTTACAGAGATCAAAAAGAATGAGGGCTGAGAACATACTGGATTTAGCAACTGGGCATCACTTGGTGATTTTGGAGAGGGCAATTTCAGTTTAGCAAAAGGGTTGAAAACCAGACTGCTCGGGGTTCAAACATGTGGAAGAAAGCAGATGGATGAAAGAATATAGATAGCTTTCTTGAGAGTTTGTGAAAGGGAAGAGATCTAAGGGATAACTTCATATTTTCATCAGATGTTCTTGCTAATTAAAGTATATGGTCAGGCCTAGGTCATGAGATGCTAGAGTGAAAGGAAGACTGGCCACAAACTTTTTACCACCCACATACCTTACCTTTCCCCCTCTAGCTGCAATTGGGCAACATGCAATGCATCTGCTGAATTGGGGGTGGGGAGCAGGGAAGGAAATGCCAGGCCACAGCGAGAGGCAAAGGACCAGCACCCTCCAGGGATGTTATGGAAAGAGATGGGAGATTGTGACAGAGGTCCATTTAATTCTCTCCTTCAGCTCATCCTTTCAGTAATGGCAGGGGTGGCACTGATTTAGGTGCTTCAATCCTGGCCCCCACATCTTCTCAGACCTCTCTTCTAACACCTCGGGCCAGCTTACTGGGGCCTGATTTATAACAGGTCAGCCTGAAAAAGACTCCTTAGAGGAACTGAGCCAGCTTGTATCCTATAGCACATAACTGTTTGGGTTGGAGATCTCCAAGATGTTGGATGCAGGAAGAGCAGTACCTGGTTCTAATTTTCCCAAGCTCTGAAAGGTACAAATTAACACCCCCCCCCCCAACTCTGTGTGTGTGTGTGTGTTTGTGAGAGATGTAGGTATACTTATGAATGAGGAGACTGGAGTGTGGACAGGCTTGTCCCTGTAACAACCACATCACCCTCTTTTCCATGAACTTGTAGTCACACTACTTTCCCCCTGCTCCAGCAGGGCCAATTTGGGGCCCTCATCACAACTATGGACTAAAACACAGAATCACAGATCTAGAGGTGGAGGGTGCCTCAGGGGTCATTTCCTCCATCCTCCTCATTTTGCAGATGCAGTGATATCCAAGATCCCTTCCAACTCTATGCTCCTAAGGAAAGCTAAACCAGAAAAGGGAAAAGATTTGTCCCTTGTCAGAATAAGTGTCTATGAAGCAGTAATAAGCAGACAAGGAAATAAAGAGCTTTTTCTAAGACTCAAGAAAGTGCTTATTTCAGGAAGCAGACTGCTGACCCAAGAATACAAACACAGTAGCCAACAGACATAAATCTAGGCCAAAGGGAAACTGGTTTCTGATAGGCTTAAATTCCAGTAGTGTAAATATCTATCAGGTTTTCACAAACTGACTCATCCTCTGGATTTTGGGGTGGATGCAAAAGGAGAAACTGCTGTTTTTAAAGTAATATAATATAGTAGTTGTGTCCTTTTTACAGAGTAAAGTAATCTTCTTATTACCATGTATTTTCTCATTATCTTAAAGCAGGTTATACCTGTATTACTTATAGTCCCTCAAATATCTGTGATTTCATCCCTATGGGTATGCATCCTTCACCCATACAGATGGCAATCCCTCCACACCTTAATAGAACATTTCAGGAGCACTTATGATCAAAGAATTAAATCATTAACTGGGACACCCTCTTCCTGATGATGCACTTCTCTGGGTATAGCTAGGCTGATCCTTAGGACAAACACAGAGTTTGTCACTGGACTCAAATTTGAGGTCTATTTGTTATGGTAGGCCCTACCAGAGCTTATGCTACTCTGGCAAATCTCTGTGGGAAATCTACAGTTTCTCCCCCTCCATATCCCAGAGGGGTACTAGAGCATGAATTTACTGGAGGACATCTGTGCTATTTTTTTCCCCTTTAAGCATTTAACTTCAAAAAGATTTTTGCATTTCTAGTACCTAGCCCAATACTCTATATTCAGTAGATACCTTAATAAAGGTCTATTAAATCAACACAAGAATTCCTCAGCTTTTAGTACCAAAAAGTTGGGTTACTTTCATAAATGACCTTGAAAGACATAACCTTCCAACCAGCTCTTTAGCAACACACCTAATTAATACAGTGAAGTGCATATATATTCATGCATGCTACTATAGATTTCATCAACAATTAAAGCAGAAGGCAAAAATGTCAAGTGATTGCAAGACAGAATGGATAACTAGAATTAATTCCTACCCAGCAATTTCTCCAGATTAGGCGGTGAAATTACATCAGCAAGTCAAAAATTTTATGAAACATTACTCTTCTAGCAAAGCAAGTCAAAGATTCAGAGCAAAATACTGCAAGTATCTATATCATAAGGCCTGTAATTTTATTACTGTAATTTTACCTGTAATTTTATCACTTATAGGTAGGAATAGGACAAAAGAAAATTAGAAAATCAACACACCTCAAGAGAGGGCCTTGTTTTGTATTTAACAAGACTGTGGTATGAAGGGCCTTAGGGCACAGACAGAAAGGACCATTTATCAGAGGAGTGGCTAGATCACTACAGGAGACAGAAGGCACCAGGAAATTAGGGGAATGGGAACTGACCAGGGCAGAAGCCAGCATGGCCTTTAAGTAAAAAAGAAGAAAAACAACAAAGACCACTTTGCCTCTCTGGGCCTCAGTTCCCCTGTTTGTATAATGGGAAGGAGGGTAGCTAAGAAATAAGATCCCTTCCAACTCCTTTATCTCACATCTGTCCCATACACTCCCACTGGCACCATCCAGTTCAGGTTCTCACCAGGCCTACAGACATATTCCCTTAACTAGCTTCCCCACCTCCAGTCACGTACTCATAATTTCATAACATTCTAAATGTATCTTTCTGATATCACCCCTCCTTTGAAACAATCTCCAAGAGTTTCCCCAAAGCCTACAAAAGAAAGTACAATCTCCTTCTCCTAGTAGACATTAGGTTAGTGCTGTCAAACTCAAAAAGAAACAGGGGTGACTAATCCATACATAGCCCTGCGGGCTCATACTGACTTAGTTTTAAAATGGAATATTATCTACATTTTATTGTATTTTGATTTATTTTGCTAAATATTCCCCAAACAGTTTAACTGGTTGCACTGGGAGTGTTATGAGCCACATGTTTGACACTTCTGGTATAGGTGATCAATAACTGTTTATTTTATTTTAATCTTTTGGGGTGTGTTTGCAGGGGGAGTCATGGGATACCTCAATTGAAGGAGTACTTGACTTTGGAGTAAGAAGACCTGGGTTCTAATCCCAAGACTGCTCCTCCTAGCTACCTGAGTGATCTACAATAAATCACTTTACTTTTCTGAGGCTATTTCCTCATCTGTACAATGAGAAGGAATTAGTCTAGATAATCTCTTCCAGCCTTAAGTCTATGAACCTATAAAATTTTATAGCCTAGGAAGAAAAAAAAAAAAAGAAAAAAGAAAAATCCACGGGGAAAAAAAAAACCTCTGTAGTTTTCCCTGAGAAATTAGAAAACTTTTAAACCACGGTTGGTTTGGTTTGGTTTTATAATGAATAAAATGATAAAATTAAGTACCCAGTAAACTACTCCTTCTCATCCCTTACATCATATAGATTTTTCTAAAAATTCAACATTGGGAAAAACTTTTTATGTAAAACCATTTGTGACATTACACCACTATATTTCCATACTCAGAGCAAATCAGAGGAAAAGCTGTCAAATGCAAGAACAATATTAGTGTGGGAAAATTAGAACACTGATGCATTGTGGATGGAGTTGTGAACTGATCCAACCATTCTGGAGAGCAATTTGGAACTATGCCCAAAGGGCAATCAAACTGTGCTTTGATCCAGCAATACCACTACTAAGGTATGTATCCCAAAGAGATCATAAAAAAAGGGAAAAGGATCTACAGGTGCAAAAATATTTATAGCAGTTCTTGCTGTGGTGGCAAAATACTAGAAATTGAGGGGATGCCCATCAGTTTGGGAATGGTTGAACAAGCTGTGGTATATGAATATAATAGAATACTATTATCCAATAAGGAATGCTAAACAAAGAAGTAGATTTCAGAAAATACTGGAAAGACTTGTACAAACCGATACAAAGTAAAATGAGCAAAACTGGGGAAACATAGTACATAGTATCAGCAACACTGTGTGATGATTGACCATGAATGACTCAGTTCTTCTCATACAGTACAAAGGACTCATGAAGGAAAATGCTATCCATACTCAAATAAAGAACTGATGGACTCTGAATGCAAACTGAAGCACATTTTTCCACTTTATTTTTAAAAATCTCTTTCTTTTCCAACTGTGACTAACATGGAAATCTTTTTACATGACAGCACATGTATAAACTATATCAAACTGCCTACCATTTTCAGAAGAAGGAAGGGGAAGAAGGAAGGGGAGAGGGAGGGAAGAAATTTAGAACTCACAAATCTTGTAAAAATGAATGATAAAAACTTTCTTGACATGTAACCAGGGAAAGAAATAAAATGCTATTAAAAAGAAAAAGAATAATATTAATTTCTTCCTATGAAGACATTGCCATTTCTATAAGAGAAGAAAAGAGACTGTCCCACCTTCAGTGCCTCAATCAACGGCCATGTATTTATAGTCTTTACCATATTCTAGGCACTTGGCATATAAGAAAGAAAGGAAAGTAGTCCCTGCCCTCAAGAAGTGTCCAGTCTAGCTGAAGGAGGCAAAATAGATGCACTAAACTTTGGGGGAAAATGCCAATAATCTGGGTAGATCAGAAAAAGCCTCCTATAGGAGGGGCAAGTCCAAGTTAAACTCTGAGCTATGCATGAGATATAAGAAGAAGCCCAGGACCACTGTGTACTTTCAGGGGAGTAATGAAAAGTGAGTTTGGAAAGATAGGTTAGGGTCTGGTCATACAGGGTTTTGGATAACAAATAGGAATTTATGTTTGATCCTAAAAGTAATATGGAGCCACTACAACTTGAATAGGGACATAACATGCTCAGACTTGCACTTAAAAATCACCTTGGCAGCTATATGGAGTTAAGAGAGAGCTTCCTGCTGTCTTTTGATCTAGAGGTCTGCAGGGAAGTTTCTACCCCTCTGAACAGGCTCCAAAGGGCAGATTACAGGAAGACTTTTTGATGGTAATATCTATTTATCCCAAAAGAGATTAGAAATGATGAAATATCATCCTGACTTGCCTAAGTGAAATCCAAGGAAAAATGAGACTCCTAGTTCTTCCTGACCCCATGACCTAAATAAAGGAGCAGAAAGTAGGCAGGCTTCTTTATTTTTTTCTGTGTTATAGGTATAATTCTACCAGAAACAATTTATTAGTTACATCAAACTCATTTCAAGAATTTTTGATTAAATGGTCAGGGCTTCCCCATTTCTTTGAAAATCTCTTTCCCATAAGTCATTTTGAGGTTACAATTTATAATATACTCAAAAAAATAAGCAAATTCCACAGTCAAGATTAAAGAAAGGTTCTTAGTTCAGATGGCAGTCTCAGAAAATATTAACAAAATGTCTATTAACTTATAGAATGCACCCAATTCCATTAAAAAAAATCAGAACGTTTGTCCTAGTTCTGAAGTCCCTTATCCATTCTCCACAATTCTTCAAAGATCACTGACAGCATCCATTACAATGGCATAAAGCTGTTCTGGAAAGTAGTTTATCTGGACCAGATGACTAGAACTCATCAAGACCAGCTAGAAACTTTTTGTTATTTCCCTACTTAATCTTGGGCTTTAATTCCCTATTTGTCATTTTTATTCTGTCCTTTCAGGTCCAAAGGTAATTCTCCTTGGCAGTGAAAAGAGAAGAAATGTAAGAATTTAATAGATCTGCTTCATTTTTATCTTCTGTCATCACTTTAAGGGCAGGCTTCTTTATTAAAGAGTAAGAGTTTAAATTTGAACATAATTCAGAATATTACATTATTTTTAATGAATTAGATTAACCCACATATGTTAAAGCCATAGTTTAATTCTTTTGTGGCAAATCAGTTGTGTGACCTTATTGGAGAGGTCACTGGATCCTAGATTTAGAGCTAGAAGAGACTTCAAAAGTCATTTAGTTCAGTTCTCCTGTTTCACAAATAAGAAACCAAGGTCCAAAAAAGTGACATGAATTATCCAAAGTCACACAGGTTCACTTACTAGTGAACCCATGTCCTCTGACTTCGAATTCAGCTATTTCACCACTTAAGATCTTCCAGAGATCAATGACTTGTTAAGCTAACTCTCGAAGAGAAGACATTATGGAATTTATACATAGTATTCCTTAATTGTGTTATCATACATTCTTTAAACAAAAATTTGTTTTCTCTCATGTTTTAATACTTTCTTCTGTTTAAATGTTTGTCTAAGTCTCATAAACTGGTGAAGACTGACAAGCCAGCCTGCTTAAAGTCCAACAGTTATTCCAGTTATGACAAAAATTAAGGGTGTTTGAAAAGTCAATTCAATTTAAATATGAAATTATTTGAATAAATTGCATCTTTAAATTATTCTAAATATGAGAATTTTATGATCATGAGGGTATATTTTTACTTTGCTAAATCTACAAAAAGACTGTGGGGTTTTATAAGCAGGATTTTTTTTTTTGTTTTATATTTCAGCTTGCTCCAAAATGTCCCTTTTCCTAAAATCAGAATCAAAAATTACTTTCACAACAAGAAATGGGTTGTGTAGTATACTGTAGGTCAGAGTGCTGAAATTAGATTCATCTTTCCCACTACCCCAGCGTGCGCGTGCGCACGCGCACACACACGTGCACACACGGCGTATGTGTGTGTGATGCTCTGGAACCTCGGTCAAATCAACCCCTACAAACCTCAGGTCACTCTAAAAAATCTCATGTTCCTCACATCTGTGAAATCATAAATCCTTCACTTATTAAAACTAACAGAAAATACTTTCCCCTTGTGATTTCAAAATGTCTAGAAATTATATATTTCTAAAGGCCCAAAGTGCCCCTACTTCATATTCTAAAGAATTGCTGATCCTTGAACTCCTAAGATTATCTTGGGTAAGATAAATAAATCCACCCACCTGTCCTTTCTCTCAGCCTGACTCACACCCTCCTTTCTCCACACTCCATTTTTAATTTCTCACACCAGGGTTCATAAGTTATGTCTCCACTCCTGTAAAACTGCCCACCCACTGGACCTCTTCATTATTATCATTCTGGCTGTTACTCCTACTTGGGGTTATTTCATCTCTGTTCTCAGCTTCCCTACATCTGAAGCCTCCACATTCCCAAGTGTCACAAAAAACAAACCAAGGCCAAGTTCTTTTCAAGTCTTATCTGAATTTCAATTAGTTCATTGTTTTTAATGCCTTCCATGGCTGGTAGCATCTCACAGTACCTTAGTCCTGGTCATATCTGTCCTTTCACTAGATACTGCTATTCATAAGCATTCTGCATAGAAAGTCACTTTATCTATACAGTATTTCATACTCTTGAATTTTAATTTTCATACAATATCCTATAACTGAATCAATAAGCTTAACACAATTAAAAGGCAAACATTTATCTCTAAAAAAAATTCAAGGGATTTTCCAGGCTTAAAAAAACCAAAATATGAATATTTAAAATTTTTCATGTCCAAGAAATTATCTTGCTGTTTCCAAAATAAAATTCCTTGGGCAGCTAAGAGGTACAGTAGACAGAATGCCGAGCCTGGAGTCAGGAAGACCTGAGTTCAAATTTGGCCTTAGACACTTCTTAGTTATATGACCCTGGGTAAGTCACTTAATTCTTTTTGCCTCAGTTTCCTCATTTGTGAAATGAGTTGTGGAAGGAATTGACAAACCACTCAGCATCTTTCCTCACATGGTGGCTCTAGTCTCACTCATATGCTACATATTCTTGGGAAGCTTATTCATTTTCACCTCTCTACCTATTATCTCTACCTGGAATGTTCTCTCCCTTTTTTTCTTGTCATCAGGATTCACCATTATGATGTACATAATGTATAAATAGTATAGAAATTTTCTATTTCTATTATAAGCAAAAATTCGCGAAGAATCAGAAGTGAATGAACAACAGTTCCTTAAGTTAAAATTTTCATGGGAAAGATAACTAATGTTAAACCATATTTTAAATGTGCACTCACAAAATTTGTATCAATATTTTCAAATAAATGCATAGCAAAATGCTAGTGAAATAAAAACGTCTTATTGTCTTGACTCATACATGGATATGAATGTCCAAAATGGAAAGCAAAATTCAATGGCAGATTTTTAAGACTACTTTCCCATCTTCCACCCAAAAGGCTATTTAACAAGACAAAAGAGGCAGCTTGGCATGTTGGGTATAGTGCTGGCCTTGAGGGCCTGGATTCAGATTCTAGCTATAGCACCTTGGGCTTATCCACTTAATCTGGGCCTCAATTTCCTCATCAGTAAAACAAGAACAACTGTAATGCTTACCTCAGGGATTCTGTGAGGCTCAAAATAAATAAGGATTCCTTTGCAACTTTTTGATGCTATATAAATGCCAATTATAATTAAAACTAAAAATTAAAAACATCCCAATAGACAGGTTTGAAAGTTACCACTTACCAAAATTTAAGAAAATCAGCTTAGCCTGTATCCCAGGACAGAGTTTGACAAGGAATGGAATGGCAATGTACAAGGCCAATGACCAAAGAAGAATCTTCCGCAAGCGAAACCAAAATCCCTTTCTTCTGGAAAAGAAAAGTAATTAAAATGATCAGATTGAAGCAAGGGCAATTGAATTAGCTGCAGTAGCCAGTGATAGTGACTATCTTCAAATCCAAGCATGCCCCCCTCCCCCAACCATGTAAGGAAAGACTTCTTTTAGACTATTTTCCATAGGCTTATTTTAACCAATTTTTCCACTGAAGTTTTAGAATAGCAGTTAATAGTTTACACTGACCGAGAATCAAAGAACTACAATGACCTCTCACTTTATCAATGATACTGAGTAAAAAGTTATTAATTTGGCCGTTAGTTTTGACTCCCAAGAACAGTAATTTTAAACTTTTTTTTAACTTTTAAACTCTTTAAATTACTTGTCTGGCTTATTTGGCAGAGCAGAAAGCCAAAGAAGCGCCTCATTAGCATTTGTGAACAGTTCCTCATTAGCATGTGAAAAAAATACCCCAAGTAATAGCAAGACTTATAAAACCCTCTGGATTGGGTACAAAGTGGGTGAGGGAAAGCAAAAAATTCTACAAGAACCAACTCAAATTTTCCTGTTACAGACCGAGACACAACCTCACATCTTCTCTGGATCCATCAGGCATGTTGCTAAGTGCTGGTTCTATCCATAACAAAACCATGACACTAGTGTCCTCTAGGCCCTGGGTTATGGCCTTTTGACTGAATACAAGTTTTATAGAACAAATCTTTGGGGATTTGTTCTGTGAAGTTTGGATTCAGTCAAAGAACCACACTTGAGTACCTAGAGGGGCACATGTGGCTTTGAGGTCAAAGGTGTCTCCCCCACCCCGCCCCGGCCCACCCCACTGCACTAGGCTATTCCAGGTTTTGTACACTGATTTTATTTTTGCAGCTTTAATCATACTGTCTTTTCCGGCAGCCAGGATATACTATTAACATTAAGCTTTTAGTCCAATAAAAAAAATTAAAACCCCTAGAGGTTTTTTATATACATAATAGTCTAGCCATGCCTGTCCCATTGTATACTTGGGATTAAAAAAAAAACAAATTCACAAATGTAGAACTTTAAATTATCTCTATTAAATTTCATCTTACTAGCTTCCAAGTCATCATTCTAAAGTCTTTCAAGACACCTGACACATAGCATACACTTAATAACATAGTTAAGAAAGTACATAACATCTATACCTTCATCCGAAAGTCACTGATATACTTAGTCAATAAACATTTATATAGTGCCAACTACCTGACTGCACTATGCTAACTTTGTATATACAAAAAAAGGTAAAAGACAGTCCCTGCTCTCAAGGAACTCACAAGTTTAATGGGGGAGACAACATGTGAACCACTACATACAACTGAATTATATACAGGATAAAAATTGAAAATAATAAATTTCAGGACAGATCCCTGATCACTCTTCTAGAGCTCTCCCTCTAAGCTGATGTTGTCATTAATGATAATTCTTCACCTCTGGTCATTCATCTAGTTCTAAATTAATGAAACTGTACTATCACTTACCCAAGATTTAAATAGAGGGATAATCTCTCCTCAGCTACTGTGCTGTCAAAGTACATGATTTTAACCAGAGATACCAGAAAAGAGGAATTATAAAAAAACAAACAAACAAACAAAAATGAAAATACTTTTCCTCAAAAGAGGTAACTGAAGAACCTTAGAATATCTTCTCATTATTGCGGTTTGAACATCACCAAAAGTAAAGGATTCTGGCTTGACCCCTCAACAAGTAATAGGAAAAAAGCTTAGTCACTAGTTGTCAGGACTTGAGCTCCCATGTTCTGTGTGTAATAGAAATATATGTATTTTTTAAGTTCTTATAAAATTTTAAAGATGCTGAATACCTAAACCCTATGATGGGTACTGTAGGAGAGCACCAAGAGAAATATAAGTAATATAACCAGAGTTGAGACTTTTTTTTTACTTTTTTCCTTCATTAACTCCCAAATCCTGTCAATTCTTCTTCTGAAATGTCAGAAATGCTTTCTTTCAATCCCTACTGCCACTACCTCAAATCAAGCTACATTATCATGCCCAGACTTCTGCAGTAAGATTAGAGATTTAGAACCCTAGGGAAGGGCCCTTGGAGGTCATCTAGTACAACACCCTTGTTTTGCATATAAGAGAACTGGGGCCCAAAAAGACTCAATTTACCAAAGATGTTAATAACAGCGAAGAATTTTAATGATGTAATAATCTATTATAATTATTGACTATTATTATTACTCAAGATCACATAGATTGTAGGTATAATTACCTTTCTGACTCTAGTCTTTTTCTTATCCTGGGAGAATGTAAGCTCAAGACTAGAGAATATCTCAACTTTTGTTTTTGTCATGGTTACCTTTATCACTGCTTGGTACATGTCAGTCTTGCCATGTGATTGCAAAGCAATAAGGAATCCCTAGTGAGGAAACCTCTTCTACCAATACAGATAGGCTACTGCTTTTACCTTTTCCCCCCCAAAATTATTAAATTATTTATTTTTAGTTTTCACATTTGCTTATATAATAGTTTTAAATTTTCTCCCCCTCATTCTCCTCTCCCTTCTCAAGATGGCTTGCAATCTGATATGGGCTCTACACATACATTCCTATTAAACACATTTTCATGTTAGTCATGTTGCATAGAAGAATTACAACGAATGGGAAAAACCATGAGAAAGAAAAAAAAAAACAAAAAAGAAAATCTGCTTCATTCTGCTGCATTCTGACTCTATAGTTCTTTCTCTGGATATGGCTGGCATTTTTCATCATGTGTTGTTTGGAATTATTTTAGGTCCTTGCATTGCTAAGAAGGGCTAAGTATCAAAATCAGCCTTCAAACACTGTGGCTGCTACTGTGTACATTGTTCTTGTGGTTCTGCTCCCCTCACTCAGGATCAGTTAATATAAGTCATTCCAGGTTTCTCTGAAGTCTGCCTGTTCATCATTTCTTATAGTACAATAGTATTTTATTACATTCATATACTACAGCTTGTTTAGCCATCCCCCAATTGATGGGCATCCCTTCGATTTCCAGTTCTTGGCCACTACAAAGAGAGCTGCTATAAAATATTTTTGTACATGTGGATCCTTTTCCCATTTTTATGATCTCTTTGGGATATAGCCCTAGAAGTGGTGTTGCTAGGTCAAAGGTTATGCATATTTTTATAGCCCTTTGGGCATAGTTCCAAATTGTTCACCAGAACGGTTGGATCACCTCATAGCTCTACCAACATTGAATCAGTATTCCAACATTCCCACATCCTCTCCAATAACATTTTCTTATCATTTTCTTGTTTTGCCATGTTAGCCAATTTGACAGGTAGTGATGTAGTACCTCAGAGTTGTCTTGATTTGCCTCTCTCTAATCAATAGTGATTTAAAGCATTTTTTCATATGACTATAGATAGCTTTAATTTCTTCCTCTGAAAACTTAGGCTACTGTTTTTAAAACAATCTTACAAGAGTTGCCTAACACCTTACACATAGCACACACTTAACAAATACCTGTTGATTGATTCTTGTCAATTCTTTTACACCAACATCAGAGATCTTTCTAAAGCATTATTCTATTCAGGTCAGTCTGTGGATGAAAACCATCCAGTAGCTCCCTGTGAGCTGCAGGATCAAGTCTAAATACCTTTGCCGGGCATTCCTCCATAATCTTATCTCCAAGAAAGCATTCCCAGGTGCTAGCCCACTTTCTGGGTTAAGTCCTTATAACAATAGTTATGGTAAGCCCTTAACAAATAAATGCTTGTTGAATTAAACCAAATTGGTCAAAGGGACTGGGAATGTTTTGCTAGGAGAAGAGGAGAAAAAGAAGATATGATAGTCATTTTCAAGCATCTGAAGGGTTGTTATACGGAGGAAAAACTAAACATTTGACCCCAGAGTACAGAAGGTGAATAGAAGCAACTTGTAAGTTGGTAGAAGAAAAAGTTCTTAAATAGCAATTAGTACTTTACAAAAGTGGAACGGGTTCTCTCAGGACACAACAAGGTCTTTCTCCTTTGAGGCTTTTTAAGCTGAGACTGCATGGCCACTTACTGGTTATGTTGTAGTATGAACCCTTATTCAGGTATGGGTTGGACTAGACTGTCCTTGGGGGAGTCAGATGGCACCAGATGGGCCTGGAGTCAGTAAGAGGTGAGTTCAAATTTGGCCTCAGACACTTACTAGCCATGTGACCCCGGGCAAGTCATCTAATCCTGTTTATCTCAATTTCCTTATCTGTAAAATAACCTGGAGACAGAAATGGCAAACCAGTATCTTTGCCAAGAAAACCCTGGAGTCACAAGAGTCAGACACTGAAAATGACTGAACAAACAGACTGCCATTAAGTTGCCTAGCAACTCTGAAATCTCATACACAAGTCTTTTCTAACTATTCACCTTTGTGAGTCCTCTCACTACAGCCATAAGGGTCTATGAACACAGATTAAATGAATTTCAGAGTCGAAAGGGACCTCAAGAGCCATATAGTAAGTCCCTCACATATGCAAAAGAAAACATATCCTCTATAACCCAGCAAGCCATCAAGCAGCTTTTGCTGCAAGGTCTCCACTGACAGGGAATTCAATTCCTTCTGAGGCAATTCATTCTCATTTTGGATAGCTCTATTCTATTAGGGTGTTTTTCCTGACCTCCACACAGTGTTCCTAGTTCTGCCCTCTAGGTTTAGACAGGACAAGCTTGATCATTCTTCCACACTGAAGATTCTCCTTCCAAATGCTTGTTAGCTACAGTGTCTCCTTGAATCTTCTCCAGCCTAAAACATATATAGAGTTCCTTCAAGCTATCTTCCTATAGAATGAACTATGAACTTCAGCATCCTGACCATCATCCTCTGTTTTCCCACACCATTCTCCGATTGCAATATCCTCCTTTCTCTTCTGTGTGACTCCAAATACTACCCATGCTTTAAGACTCAGCTCAACTGCTTCCTCCATGAAATCTCTCCCTTCTCTGACCTCCTTTAGCATCTTCTGTCGGCAGCATTCCCATGGCAATTAACTATTAACCATCCAGTAACATTTTGTGTGTGGTTCTACTTTCTGTATTATCTAACTTTACACATTTTGGTGTCTTATTTCCCCAAATCAGACCATAATAAGTTGTCAGTAGAAAAGGTACGTATATGCTAATTGTCTCTGTAATCTTCTACAATGTTTAGCATACAGTCCATACACAATAAAGACCTACTGACTGACTGAACAAAAGAATATGGACCCTATTCTCAAGATCTTAAATCTTGTCAGGCAGCAAGACTAACAATGTCAGATTCATTACAAAGACCAAAGCCAATCCCCATTTCTCTTCTATGAGTAGGTAGGGAAGAACTATACAAGTGGAATATTGGATTGGCTGTCAGGTGACAGTTGTTTTGTTGGTCTATTTAACTTTTTTTTTTTGTAACAAGGACAGTGTGAGGAGGAAAAGATACAGTATATTGGTAAATGACTGTAAGAAACAAAAGGCATCAATAAAGGAAGAGATGTGGCACAGTAGACAGAGTGCTGGCCCTGAGTTCAAATCTGACTACATAACCCTGGGCAAGTCACTTAACCCTATTTGCCTCAGTTTCCTCATCTGTAAAGTGAGCTGGAAAAGAAAATGGCAAGCCACTCCAGTATCTTTGCCAAGAAAACCCCAAATGGGGTCACAAAGAGTTGGTCATGATTTAGACAACTGAACAACAACAAAGCACCTACTACGTGTCTGGCAACTGTGCTAACCTCTGGAGATACAAAAAGAGGGAATAGACTGTCCCTGCCCTCAAGGAGCTCACAGTCTAAAAAAGGAGACAATACTATTTACAGGATGAATAGAGGAGGGACACTAGAATTAAGGGGAGCTGGGAAAGGATTCCTCTTAGCTGGAATTTCTTTTTTTTTTTTTAAATCAATTGGGGTTAAGTAACTTGCTCAAGGTTACATGGCCAGTCATTATTTGTGTGTGGGTGCTCATTTTCTGAGGCTGGATCCGATCCGGGGTCATCCCAACTCTGAGGACGGCACTCTTACTCACTGCGCCACCTAGCCGCCCCTTAGCTGGAATTTCAAGGGAGCCAGGGAGGTAAGTCAGTAAGTAGAGATGAAGGGGAAAAGCATTCTAGGCACGGGTGAGAGCTTTAGAAAAGCTTGGAGTCTAGAGTCAGAGGGTTTTATTTGTGAAACAGCAAGGAAGCCATTATATCACTGGATCAAAGAATATGTGGTGGGGAGAAAGGTATAAACAGATTGTACTAGGTTATGATGGGCTTTGAACATCTAACAAAGAATGTTTTATTTGATCCTGTGGCTGACAGAAAACCACTGGAGTTTGCTGAATTAGATGGGGGGCTTATACAATCAGACCTATGCTTTCAGAAAATCACTTTTGAATGAAGGATGGACTGGATAAGGTTTAGGAGGAAAGAATAAATCCTGTTTCAGACATGTTGAATTTTAGATATCTACATATATTAGTTATAATAAATGATCTAATTCATATGGCAAAAGGAGGAGAAAGATGGCAAAAGGATTATTTCCATAAAGAGGTCATTTACATAGATGAAAAAATGGCCAATATTATTGCTGACCTTTTCTTCTACTAGATTTAGTACATAATTAAGAACTCATTTCCCAACTGTGTTATGTGTGTTTGTACTTTGCCTCCCAGTTCTTCAGTATCTCCTAGCCTAAAGCTTGTTAAAAGAAACTCAAGCTTTTATTACTAGAATGATCAAGAAGCTGACAATTAAAAGGCTCTTAATATGGTATAACTCCATAGTTCTCTCTAAAATCAGCTACCTTCCATCAGTCAAAGAAATTCATTAGACTATTACTGTGTAGGAATAAAATCTGCAGCTAAGTGATTGACAGCTAATGCTGGGGATTTCACATAAATCCTCTCTTTTAGCACCTTGCCTAAACCACTCTAAGCAATTGAAGAAGCCAATGATATAGGATGTGTGGATAATAAAATAACCTATTAAAAACTAAAATCCTTCTCTAAACTAAAATGATATATCACTGGAGACATTAGAAGAAAAGTGTTTTTTTTTTCCTCTTTTAAAAAAGGGGGTTTCGGGGGCGGCTAGGTAGCGCAGTGAGTAAGAGCACTGGCCTCGGAGTTGGGATGACCCGAGATCAAATCCGGCCTCAGAAAATGAGCACCCAAACACAAATAATGACTGGCCGTGTAACCCTGAGCAAGTTACTTAACCCCAATTGCTTTAAACAAAAAAAGGGGGGGGGGTTGTTGTTTTGCTTTAAAAGGCAGATTCATTCTACCAATGCTACTGCTGATAGCCATTCTCTGAGACCTTCTTGGTCACCTCTACCAACAGAAATCATGTTAAAATACCTTCTAAAAGAGGCTTAAAAAGAGATTGGCACCAAGTCTGAACAAAGGCCAAAAGAAAGAACTTGAAAAGAGAGGTCTGACATACTTGGCAAGATGATAATGCGAAGAATGAATAATATTAACATATGGCCCAAAGTATTTGGTTTCAAACAAATTAAGCCTCTCAACACCTTTTTGTACTTTGCAGGTATATCCTAAAAATATGTTCTAAATGGATGCTCCAGATTAAAAAAACAAAAAACAATTATCCCAAATAAGAATTGTGCAATTTATCTTGCCTCATGAAGAATATCCTGTATGTATCCTGTCTTCTTCCACACCCTCCTCCTCAACCTTATTTAAACACTGACTTTTTACTATTGTATTAAAAACATAGTTTCTTGTGGTGGAAGCAATGACATGGTTAGTTTTGCTGGACTGAATATTTTTCTCTTTCCCTTTTGATATCTGTTACAAGGGATGACTTCTTTAGGTAGAGAGGGGATATATTTTCAGGAAAAAAATATGGAAAAAATGAAATACGAAAATTAAGAAAAATATTTCAGAAAAACTAAAGGCATCAAGAAAAGTAAAATAAAATTAGAAAATAAATATAATAAATTGTGTGCCAAAAGCAAATTAGACAGTAGGATGAAGAAGCATTATATTCTTTTCTCACTTGGTTACAGTTTATGTGCTCCGCAGAAAGGCACATGTTCCCTTGATAGGGGTACAGTTAATAAAAAATGTCACCATTATTATATGCTTTCTAATACATATTCTTATCCTACCTAAGATCCATTAGTTAGAAATTCTATTGAGAGGGTTGAGAGATAAGGGTTAGAATCAGGGATGATTCCAGACCCTGCTTTCTACAAGTATACAACCTTGAAACAAATTCCACTGTTAAGGACTTTAAAATCAGTATTAAACATGGTCTTTTCATCTCAGTTTCTCAATTATATCAATTAAATGAAATGGAGTGGGGAGGGCAGGGGAGAGACAGAATAGCGCCCATCTGTAATAACCAAATTAAGTATACTACTCTATTCAAGCTCCAAAGCAATATCAGCAAAACTTGTGTGGGCTTGGGCAAGTCAGTTCATGCCTCTGAGACTTTCATCATTTGTAAAATGAAAGTGCTTGTCAAGGTGATCTCTTTAGATTCCTTCCAATCCTGAATCCTGTGAAACCTATAAAAACATGCAGGAGTTTCAGTTATGTAAACCAAACAAGATTTGGAAAGCAGGAAATCTTGTTTCTTTAAAAACAAAAACACCAAATAATACAGAGCTTAATGTGAGCATCCCTTCTTACCTCCACATCCCGCTCCCCCTCAGTGGGACACCAGAAAAGGACCTGCAGATCTTCATACTGCTGACAGAGGCATGTGCCTGCACATGCTCCGAGGCAACCACACTATATACAAAGGGGGCAGGGACAGAAGTTCCACCAAAACATTCTAAAGAAAAGGGAGGAGCTCCTCTTACAGCCAATCAGAGCTAGCTGGCAAGAAGCAACTTTAGGATGAATGGAAGGGGAATGGACAGGCCCTCACATGACTTTGCTTTAGGAGGCAAGTAATTCAAATTTTATTAGAAGTTTTCACTTTGAAATTCAGATATATTGCTAAAGAATTCCAGCAACTTCCTGGAATTTTTATTCCAAATTCCAGAGAAACAGAAATCATTTTGAGATTTCTTTGCTTCTGTTAGCTAAAGATGGGAGCAGGTATTAATTGGTTCATTTTACAGATGAAAAAACTGAATTAAAGAGAGATTAAAATGCCAGGATCCACATCTTCTAATTTATAGATTTAACCTCTTTCCATTAAATCATTAAACTTAAAATTGTTAGTGGTATAAGATGCCAAAGTAGTATGATGGGGTTTAAAGCAAGAGCATAGATTTACAGGTGGAAGGGAGCTCACAGACCACTTAGTACAATCCCCTTACTTTACAGGGAAGAAAACAGTCCTAGAGAGGTTAAGTAACTTGTCCAAGGTCAACACAGGGACTGGTCCAGGATGGTCCAGGATATGAACCTGACATCCTCTGACTCCAAATCCAGAAGTTATTCCCACCACACCACTCTGCCTTCCTAAAATAGTAAACTCAGGTAAAACCAATAAAACTTCTATAAGGCAAATAGAATTTTGATGAGTCTAAGGATTTTTGAAAATTATTTTTAAATCATGACCATTTATTTGTTTGATAAGCCTTAAATGCCTAATATTTGCCAGGTACTGGGACAGGCTGTGGGCATACAAAAACTAAAACAAAAATAAACCTTGTTCTCAAACAGTTTATATTCTAGAGTGGAGGCTAAGGTCATTGACTCCATAATAAGGCAATAAGTGATATTAGAAATCATTTCCAAACTTTTTAGTTTCCTTGGTTTAGGTAACCTATCCTTTTTTCTCATTTATAAGAATTGGTATATAAGAATTTTCTTTCTCATTTATAAGACCTGGCAAAACCAGGTCTTATAGTCACAAAATTCAAGTTAGAAGCAATCACCTAGTCCAACCTATATTTGAAAGGGATCCTTACTGTTAACATACTCAACAAGGCGTCAATCACCTTCTGCTTAGAGACCTCCAAAGAGGGGGAAGACCCCCCCCCAACTTAAGACAGCCCATTCCACTCGACCAGCTAATTGTCAGGAGTTTTTCCCAATACCAAGCCTCCAGTCTTTCTGCAACTTCTCCCTACTGCTTCTGGTCCTGACTTCTGAGGACAAATAGGAAAAATGTGATTTCTCCTCCATATAACAAACCCTTCACAGTACTTGAACACAGCTCTCATGCTCCCCGTACCCTTTCCCCTCCAACTCCAGTATTCTCTTCTCCAAGCTAAATATGTTCACTTCCCTTAATTAATGCTCACAAGTAGGGACTCATGGCTCTTCCTCATCCAGATTGATTTCCTCAGGTTCTCTCCAGTTTGTTATGTTATTTTTAAATAGTGACACCTAGAATTGAACACAACACTGGAAACAAGGTCTGAAAGGCAGTATGGTGAATCTATTAGTCAATAAGCATTTGTTGTTGCTATTCAGTCATAACTGGCTCTCTCTCCATGACCCCATTTGGGGTTTTCTTGGCAAATAAAATGGAGTGGTTTGCCTTTTCCTTCTCCAGCTAATTTTACAGATGAGGAACTGAAGCAAACAGGGTAAGTGACTTGCATAGGGTCACACAGCTAGTATCTAAGGTTGGATTTGAACACAGATCTTCCTGACTCCAGACCCAAATCTCTATCTATAGGCCACCTAGTTGCTCAATCATTTAGTAAGTGCTTATTATATACGAGGCAGTATGTGAAATGCTGAGGATACAATGAAACAGACTCTACCCCAACTTGAATAAAAAATCCTACAAAAAGGGCAGAGCTCTAGATTTGGAGTCAAATGCACCCTTAGATAATTCAAAAATATGTGACCCTGGGCAAGTCATCTAACTGCTTCTGATCTCAGTTTCCTCATCTGTAAGAGTTGTTGTGAGGATCAATTGTGATAATGTACATAAAGCTTCACTAACTTAAAGCACTATGTGTCACCTCTTATTGTTGTTATCCTGAAAAGGAACATAAACACTTAAATAGCATTAGCTTCTCTAAATCACAACAATACAGGAAACTGGTCCAACAACTTACTTTACAGATGAGGAAACTGAGGCCCAGAGATGGAAAGAAGGAAACAAGGATTTATTAAGCACCTACTATGTGCTAGGCTTTTCAAAGCCTAAGCACTTCTGAGAAGTAGGTGCTGTTAGTATTCCCAATTTACAGTTAAGGAAACAGAGGCAGGCAGGTTGTCATTGTCAGTTTCAGTCACATCCAACTCTTTATGACCTCATTTGGGGTATTCCTGGCAAAGATATTGGAGTGATTTGTTCATTTTACAGATGAGGAAACTGAGGCAAACAGGTTACGTGACTTGTCCAGGGTCACGCAGCTAGTGTCTGAGACTGGATTTGAACTTAGGCCTTCTTTCAAGATTTGCCTTAGATCTCACCTTCTTAAATAGCCCCTTCCCAATTTCCTACCCTCATGCTCAACACCCACTACTGTCTTCCCTCTCATATTGCATTTCATTTACACATCTACATTTATTTACCTCACATGTATAATTTTTTTTGCATGCTTTCCCTTCTATGTTAGAATAGTAGGGACAAAGGCAGCTAGGTGGCAAAGTGAATAGAGCACCAGCCCTGGAGTCAGGAGGAACCGAGTTCAAATTTGACCTCAGACACTTAACACTTACTAGCTGTGTGACCCTGTGCAAGTCACTTAACCCCAATTGCCCTACATTACCCCCTCCAAAGGAAAAAAAAAGAATAGTAGGGGCTGTGTTTTTGTCTTTCTTTGTATCCCTACACTTAGCATAGTGTCCGGCACACAGTAAGCTTGTACTAAATATCTGTTGAATGACTAAAGAGCTGGTGTTGAAACAGATATTAAAACCAGGTAGACTGGGTCCAAGTACTATCTCTATACATACTAACCACATAACCACAGGCAAGTATTTTAACCTCTCAGCATCCCCAATCAAGTGTCTAAGACTTTAAGTCACAGAGGTGTTACACATCTGCCTTGGTGGAGCGGTTTTTTCCTTAGGGGCTCCTTGAGTTGTTAAGGGCATTACCTCTTTCCTCCACCCCCACAAAAAAGTCATTTGCTTTCTAAAGAAACATGCAAGGGGCAGCTAGGTGGCGCAGTAAGTAGAGCATTCCGATCCGGCCTCAGACACTTAACGCACACACAAACAAAAACCTAGCCATGTGACCTTGGGCAAGTTACTTAAACCCAATTGCCCTCCAAAAGGCAAAAAAAAAAAAAAAAAAAAGAAACATTCAACATTTGAATTGCACTTCCTTCCATGTGCCTGTACATACACACAGATGCGATGTTTATGATAGCAAGAATACTATGAACATGATGGCATTTTCTCATAAGACAGGTCAAAATTTTTGGAACACCACCAAATTGAATAAAATCATACTAGCTCTGGGACGGCTAGGTGGCGCTGTGAGTAGAGCGCCGGCCCTGGAGTCAGAAGGACCTGAGCTCCGATTCGGCCTCAGACATTTAACCCACACAAATGAAAACCTAGCCGTGTGACCTTGGGCAAGTTACTTTATCCCAATTGCCCTCCAAAAAAGAAAAAAAAATCATACTGGCTCAGTACCTCCAACATTTTATAATTTTCCTAGTGAGGTAGTCAAAGCAATGATATCCATCTGTGTTGATACAGAGCCTTGGAAAGAAAAAGGGGGAGAGTATTCTTTTAAGTTAAATGAAATAGGCATAAAGCTTGGGGGAAGTGTATTGTTCACTTCCAGGTGGGAAGTTTTTTAATTGGTCAAAATCTTTCTATTTAAACAAGATGGAGAATGCTCACACACTGATGCTATTTTTTTCCCCAAAAGACCTAAGGCTCCCAGGTCTCTCTTCCAAATTAATACAGTAATAATTATAGTAAATTATGAGGAAATGTAAGTTAATCATTTTCCACCATAAACATTATAAAGTTTGGTTTTTTTTTACTCTACAGACCTTGGAAATACTTGATTTGGGATGTGAGGATTGGGAGATATTTCCTTTTAGTCACTCAAATCTCATTAAGAAGCTAATTTTCTCATTAAAAATAAATCTGTTAAAATCTAAAGTAGATGAGCATTTGGTGGAGTTGTATGGTATCATTTTGCTGGATTACACACAGACAAAAAAAAGGGAAAAAATCTTTGGACAGAGGAATTCTGAAAACATAAAAACAACCCAGTTATCCCAACAAATAAAATAAAATATTCATTACATTTATATTCTAAGGAGTCTCCATCTCCTTAGAGCAGTAAGATCTAGGTGGTAATATGAAACATGCTGATTAACAGATTAAAAAGGAGGCCCTTATCTAAGGTAACACAAGACAAAGTCAAGAACAAAGGAAGTTCAAAAGATAATTAAGTGGCTTCAAGTATGCAAGTCCAGTCATAAAATTTTAGTATAAGGCTTACTAGAATTAAAAAAAAAAAAAAGACATACCTTATCCTGCACTTGCCTTAAAATTCCAAATAAGACTCCCATCTTTCAAAGCAAAACAAAAACTATCCAATTCATTGGCTGCCCAACAGTGAATGAGTAGTTCTCTCATCTACAGCCAAAATGGTTTCTGGGGATAAGGAGTAGCCACAAATTCCAGGTTGGATAACTGTAGTAGCTTCTCCCATCCCCCCTGCTCCTTCTGGAAGAAGCCGCTTCATGTTACTCAATGAACACTTTATCTATCTATTCAGTATAGCCAAGGATATAAGTTTATGTTTAATTTAGCTATATGTTTATCTGCTTATTACCCAATACTAATATTCACTTAAGCATTTTCGGGTCACACCTTTTAACCAAAAGTGGTTATAAAATATTAAGAGCATAGGAATCCACTTATACCATACAGTATAAAGAGCATATGTAAGTAGTTTGAAGTGTGTAGTACATGGTTAACAATATGTAAGTAGTCTGAAGTGTATAGCAAATAGTCAACAAGAGCTATTCACAGATATATAAATGGCCAGAGTATATGATCAGTTTTCAAAAAATTTGGAAACTACAAATGACCACGTGAAAACATGCTCCCAAGATCACTAATCACAAGAGAAATGCAAACTGAAATAATTCAGGTGTGTACTGAAGGTTTCTCCATGTGGGAAATATGGAAGAAAAAAAAAAGAGAGAGAGATGGGAACAGTCAATGTTAGAGAGGTTAAAGTAACAGAGGCATAGGGATGCATGGTTAGTTGAGCTGTGAAGTGGCCCTATCAATCTATATTTCAATTCAGAATTCCACAAGAAAAGTAAATACTAAATTGTCCTTATCCTTTGGACCAACAAATCCCCTTACTAGAAACATGCCCATAGGAAGTCAAAGACAGGAACAAAGATACATATAATATCAAAAAACATCATAAAAGAAATTGTTTTGGTAGCAAAAAACTGGAAACAAAACTGAAATGCAACCAGTCAATAAGCACTTATTAAGTACTACATTGCTTTCTCCTCCAGAGGAAGAACTGATATTATCTGAATATAGACTGATGCATACCATTTTCATTTATTCTTTCTTTCCTTGAGTCTTCTTGTACAAACTAATATAGAAATGTTTTACATGATTGCACATGTATAACCTATATCAGATTGCTTGCCAACTCAGGGAGGGAAGGATAGAATTTGGAACTCAAAATTTTAAAAATAAATTAATTGTTTTAACATGTAATTAGAGAAAAAATAAGATATATTTAAAAGACATGATACTAATGGCCAACACCATATAAATTTTGGCAGTCTTGGTAAAGGCCCTGTTTGCTCTACCAGTTATGCATTTTGCTTTATATACATGGCATTTGTACTTCCTATGAACCCTGTGAGGTAGGCATATCAGCTATTACTATTGTCATTTTATAAACAAGACAGGTCTCAAAGAGGTTAAGTAATTTGTCCAGATACAAAGCCAATAATTGTCAAAGACAAGATTTGAACATAGGTCTTCCTGACTCTGTAGCCAATCAAACAGCTATGTTTGCATGAATTTGGGAAAATGTAGTTACCTCTACACAAACCATACTGTGTTATTCAAATACAAGTTACACAGATGACACTCTAGCAAGGAAGATCACTGAGCTTTTTATTTAAGGTAGCATAACTCATACTTTATTTGAAATTAATTGGCTTTTATTATTTAAATCTCAATGTAAGCAAACATAATTCCAAGGAAAAAGAGCATTCTATTACAGAAATAGTGAAGCGTCCTGAGTAAGAAAGAAAATTTCACAACGTCATTGCTATGCAGGACACTACTTATTCCCCTCTTCCTCAAAAACAGACCCCATTTTCTTAATAAGCATGTTATATAGAACTAAAGCAAGATGAGCCTGCTTTTGTCATTAAAAACTATTTTATTTTTCCTTTTTTTTGTATTATATTGACAAGTTTGTTAAAGAGAAACATCTTTATTTTAATGATTTCTTACTTAACAAAAAAAAAAAGCAATTTACAGTGTGCCATGTACTGAGCATAGTACAGAGTATATCAAGCATGGTGTATAATGCAAATGTAAGATTGTCTGTGTCCTTAATGAGTTTATAGTCTACTATAGAGTGACATGGTCACAAGTAGATACAGAGTCTATATATATATGTATTTTTTTTTAAATACATGGTGATAGTAATAGCAACATTGTGTGATGATCAACTATGATACTTAGGTCTTCTCAGCAATAAAACGATTCAAGACAATTCCAAAAGATTAATGACGGAAAGTGCTATCCACCTCCAGAGAAAGAACTAATCATTTTTCACATTCTTTATTTTTCTCATGGTTTGGGTATTTCATATTACACCTTGATCTTCCTGCTCAAAATGGGAGAGGAAGGGCTGGAGACTCCTTAGAATATAGATGTAATGCATATTTTATTTTATTTCTTGGGATAATTCGTTTTTTTAATGCTTTCAGAATTCCTCTGTCCAAAGAATTTTTTTTTCCTTTTTTAGTGTAAACCACAAAAATAGTACCATACAACTCTACCAAATGCTCATCTACTTTAGATTTTAACAGATTTAACTATGAACATTTATTCTTAATAAGAAAATTAGCCTCTTATTGAAATTTGAGTGATGACTTTTGAGTGACTTTACTCTAGTAAAGTAGGGTCTGTGTTTTCTTTTGCAACATGACTAATATGGAAAAGTTTTACATGACTACAAATGTATAAAGTCTATATCAAAGTGTTTGTGTTCTCAAGAAAAGAGGAAAAGAGGGGCGGCTAGGTGGCACAGTGAGTAAGAGCGCCGGCCTCAGAGTTGGGATGACCCGAGATCGAAACCGGCCTCAGAAAATGAGCACCCACACATAAATAATGACTAGCCATGTAACATTTAGCAAGTTACTTAACCCCAATTGCTTAAAAAAAAAGAGAGAGAGAGAGAGAGAGAGAGAGAGAGAGAGAGAGAGAGAGAGGAAAAGAAGGAAGGAGGGAATTTGGAACTAAAAAATTGTAAAAAAAAAAAAAAAACAACAAATGTTAAAAATTGTTTTTACATGTAATCGAGAAAAAATAAAATAGAGAAAATAACAACAACAACAAAATATCAGTTTGGCAGCTTTGGACTGGAGAAGAGACTAAATGCCAGGAAGCTATTGTAACAGTCCAGCAAGAAGTTAGGAGGGCCTGAAGTAAGGTGCTAAGTGTACGAGTAGAGAGAGGGGAAAGGATGTAAGACAGGTTGATGAAGCAGACTAAGACATTACAACAAAGTAGATATGGGAGATGAGAGATAATAAAGAGTTGAATAATGATTCCCTGGTAATGGACCATTGATTGAGGAAATAGCCGACAACAAACCCCCGAAACTAGAGTATATGTATGTAATGAAACATTATTGTGCAGTAAGAAATTAACAATGTAAGAAATTCAGACAAATGAAGGAAGATTTTTAATCAACTAAGGCAAAGTCAAATATGTGGAACCAAAAGAACATGATGACAACAAAGTAAATGAAAAGATCCCTTAAAAGAAGTCAAACTCGGATGGCAGAGTAGAAACAGCATGTCCAAGGCACTCTCCCCCCAGATCACCTCCAAACTATGTAAAACGGGACTCTGAACAACTTCTGGAGCCCCAGCACCCACAGAACGACACAGAGAAGCTAACCTCCCACTGACAACAGACCAGCAGCCCTGCAGGGAGGACCAGCACAGTGTTCTGGGAGCCGGCAGCACAGTGTGCAGCCCGTGGAGAGCCGAGCCCAGGTCCGCTTGGGCTGTGGTCACCCCAGGGTGACCGGCCAGCAGCTGGCTGGAAGGACCCCAGAACACCAGCAGCTGTGGCGATTCCAGAATTATCAACACAGACAGGCCGAAGACAAAGTGAGAGGTTAATTCCCTATGGACTTTGGGACCACTATTTGGGTAACGCCTCGGTTTCCTCCCCTGGGAGCTAGAAGCCGCTGAGGAGACACTCCATTTTGTAGTTTCCAGTGGCAGCTCCAGCTCCTGGCCTGTGAACTGTAGGGATATCTATCGATCAATCTTGGGGGGTAATCACTCTTGCTTTAACCTCCCTGGATCTGGATTGTGGTCTGGGGTGGAGGTCGTTGGGTGGGTATCCAGCTTGCCAGAAAGTTGTGAAGACCCCAACGTTCGGGACGGAAGCACCCCTGTCTGGTGGCAGAGTCCTAGTGTGGCAACAAGCCCAAAAGTCAAGTAATTAAGTGGCAACATGCCAAGGCAAAGGAAATAAATTAAACAGAAAATGCAACATTAGACTCCGATTTGGGGGGCAAAGAGGATCTAAGCATGGAACAGGAAGAGGACTGTGAGGTCAGAAATCCTGCTCCAAAAGCCCCAAAGGAAAATATGAGCGGGTTACAGGCCATAGAGGACCTTAAGAAGGACTTTAAAAATCAAATAAGAGAAGTGGAGGAAAAATTGGAAAGAGAAATGAGAAGGATGCAGGAAAAGTATGAAATGAGGGTCAACAGCCTGACTGAGGAAAACAACACCTTAAAAAATAGACTAACTCAAATGGCAAAGGAGGCCCAAAAGGGCAATGAGGAGAAGAATGCCTTAAAAAGTCAAATTTGCCAGATGGAAAAAGAATCTCAAAAGCTCACTGAGGAGATTCATTCCTTCAGAATTAGACTGGAGCAAATGGAAGCTAATGACTATAAGAAATCAAGATGCTGTTAAGCAGATCCAAACAAATGAAAGAATAGAAGGCAATGTGAAGTATCTCATGGGAAAAACCATTGACCTGGAAAATAGATCCAGGAGAGGCAATTTAAAAATTACTGGACTACCTGAAAGCCATGATCAAAGAAAGAACCTAGAAATCACCCTTCAAGAAATTCTCAAGGAAAATTGCCCTGATGTTTTAGATCCAGAGGGTAAAACAGAGGTTGAAAGAATCCACAGATCACCTCCTGAAAAAGATCCCAAAAAGAAAACTTCCAGGAATATTATAGCCAGGTTCCAAAATCCCCAGATCAAGGAGAAAATACTACAAGCAGCCAGGAAGAAACAATTTCAATATTGTGGAAACACAATCAGAATAGCCCAGGACCTGGCAGCTTCTACACTGAGGGATTGAAGGGCATGGAATATGATATTCCAGAGAGCAAAAGAACTGGGAATGAACCCAAGGGTCACCTACCCAGCAAAACTGAGTATTTTGTTTCAGGGGAAAATATGGTCATTCAGTGGAATAGAGGACTTTCAAGCATTCTTGAGGAAAAAACCAGAGTTGAATAGAAAATTTGACATCCAGACACAAGAAGCAAGAGATGCCTGAGAAGGTAATCAGGGAAAAGAAATCAAAAGGAACTTATCAAAGTTAACCTATTTACATTCCTACATGGAAAAACAATAACTGTGACTGATGAAACCTCTCTCAGTATAAAAATAATGGAAGAAGGGTGTATGGTCATTTGAATACATATGTGAATGTGTGTATATATGTTTACAGTTATACATGGATAGAGAGCACAGATTGAATTTGTTGGGAAGGGATGATACTTAAGGGGTGAAATTATGAGGTGAGAGAGGAAAGTGGCAAGAGGAGATGGGGAGAGACAGGGTAAGGTAAACTATCTCATGTAGAAGAAGTAAGGGGAAGTAGCTGCAGGGGAGGGGAAGAATAGGAAGGCAAAAAGGCAAAACCACATTCTCATTGAATTTGGTTCTGGGAGAGAATGGCATACATACTAAATGGGATATCTCAACCTGAAGCAGAATAGGGGAAAAGGGGATGAGAGGAGGGATGATGGATGGGAGGGCGTTGTTGGGGGGAGGGGAGGTTGGAAGTACCCACTTTAGAAGAGGGACAGGATCAAGTAGGGAATGGACCAGGTGGGGGGTAGGATGGGTGGGAGGGAATTATAAGCAGCCTTGTACAATATATCTCCTATGGTAATGTTTTGCATAGCTAGACATGTACAACATATACTGAATTATTTATCTTCCCAGAGGGAATGGGTGACAAGGGAGGAAGGGAATGGATCTGAAATTTGAGGTCTTAAAATTAAATGTTTCAAACATATAAAAATACTATTATTAATACTCTTTTGCATGTAATTGGGAGATAAGATGTGCAAGCATTGGGGGACAGAGATTCACCTTGCTCTAATGGAAAAGTCAAAGTGGGTATGGGAGAAGATATGGGAGAGAGCAGATTGGAGGAAGGGATATCTTGTGGGACTGCTATTCTGGGAGGGTGGGTAGGGGAAAAACGGGGGAAAAATTGTAACTCAAAATCTGGCGGAAATGAATGCTGTAAACCAGAAGTTAATAAAGCATTTGTTTAATTAAAAAAAAAAGTCAAACTCTAAATAACAGAAAAATAATTGAAGATGCTGGAAAAGAGACAGTAAAAAACAAAACAAAACATCTCAAATAAGATGGTATTTGTAAAGCACTTAGCACAGCACCTGGCACACAGTAGGTGCTTAATAAATGCTCATTCACTTTTTCTTCCCTTTCTGTCTCATGGCAAAGAGGTGGGAGTCTACTGGGAAGAATATTGTATATGTATCAGAAAAAGCTTTTGTATCAGATGTTTTGGCTTAATTGCTTTTATTACAAAAGAGTGGGTAGAAAATTATTACAATGTAAAGGAAACAATAAAACATTTAAAAAATGTCAGTGCTACAGCATTAATATAAGGATTAAACAGAGTCCAAACTCAAGTCCTAAGAAATGGATTTCCTGATGTCACATAGCTAGTAAAATGTTGACAGAACCTAGACTCAAATCTAGCTCCCCCCATCCCAAATCGAATACTCTTTTTCCTATGTCGCTTTTCCTCAGTAAGGTGGATTTTATTCTTTTCCAAGAGGCTTTACCTTAGAAGAAGTCTCACTCAAGGTCATTGAAGATCAGGTTACTCATTCATAGCAATAGCTCCTTAGAATAAGACACTGTGGTTATTCAAAAGCAATGTTCTAAAGCAAAGAGCTAGATCTGGAGATGAAGGTACTTCAGGATTAAATGTGTTTTTTTCTTGGATCATCTTATTCAGTTTGGTCTTTGTTCTATAAGACTTTCAGATTGAATTGATAATACTGTGTTAGTCCATAGGTATGCATGCTAAAGACATTTTCTCCTTTCCAGTAGGTGCATTCTAAAATTTTTCTCAAAGTTTTTACTCTTTTGTTATCAAGTGCTTTATTCTTCTACCTACCTACTACTTATGAGATTAATTTGGGATTGTTCACAATAGAATTGGTCCAAAACCTTTTGTTGATTGGATTACAGGTATCCACCATTAAAGGATTTCAATCTTACCAAAAAAAAAAAAATCAATAATGCAGGGAATTAATTTAGTAGTATTACCTGAAGACTCAGTTATGAAATTCTGAGTTCCCTACATTACCAGTTCTGTAAGAGAAATTCCTCTATCAGGCTTGGCAGATGACCAACAGAAGAAACAAAATCATCTGACTCCTGGCCCCTGCCAGAATCACAGTAATAAAGAACTACTTACTAGTCCAGTCAACCTTACTCTCCCTGCCCCTGCCACTCCAGTTCAGTACCACCTGTCAAAGGACCTTCTAGTTCTAAATTGTTCAGTGGTGCAAGATCCAGATGTTTACCTAATCTTACCATTATTTCTCTAGAATAGATCTCTAATTTTTAATATGAGACTATAGGAAAATTCATGAAATTTGTGAATAGAACTTCACCTTACAGCCAAATAAAAATATCATAAAAGAAATATCGATACCTTGCTTCTTGCCAAAAGAAAAGAACAAATAATATTATCATTAATGCCATAGAACCGTATTTTTATATTATATATTTCAAAGCTCTCTGATGCATACTTGATCACATTTGATCATCACCACCACTCAGTGAAAAGTAGGTAGGGCAGGTATAAACCCTATTTTAAAAAGAAGGAAATAAGCAAAGGTTAAATTATTCATCTATAGTTATATTATATATATACAAGGAGAATTAGGAGCAGAACCCAATCAGGCTTCCTGACCGAGCCTTTTTCTAGTGTCCTACCCAAAAAGCCTTCCCAAAGTTAATGGGGGTAAGGCAGAACCTTAAAGCCAAGAGTTGCAAACACAAGAAGTGTTTGTGGTATATGGCATGTGGGAGAGGGAAGACAGAGTTGGTTTTTGGGCAGGAAACTGACAATTATAACAAAGCACATATATTCATTGTTAGTCTTTTACATCTTCATTGAAGATACATCAAGTCAAGACCTTCATGTTTAATGTCAAGAAAAAAATTAATACAATGATACTTCACTTATCCAGAAGTCATTTTGTACAGGAAAAGAGAACAGTACTTGGGGTCAGGGGACTTGGGTTGGACTATGATCTCTACAAACCCTTTCAGGTCTAGATACTTTGATATTATGGAACTTAGCATGTAGAAGCCTTAACTACACAGCCCACAATCAAGTTTATTTTTTGCTTCTGAGTAGAAAAAATAGAAACCACAAAGCCCAGTTACTAAAGTTTATGAATTTTACTCACAGAAAAAGTTGTTCAGGCAATTATTCAGAGCCTGCTAAAGATGACTTAAGGTAATTCTAATAAACATGGTAATGCAGTTTTCAATCCCTAAGAAGATGAAAAGCAGCAAATCAGAAGGAGGAGGACTGTTAGAGGCAGGCACACTGACATCAGCAAGAGAAGCTGGCAATCCAACAAGAGAAAAGACAAATGAGATGTATAAAAACACAAAAAGTTCAGTTTCAGAATTGAAAGGAAGCTTAGAAACCACCTAGTCCAAAACCCATGCCTAAACATAAATTTCTTCACAATATAATTGACAAGTTCTCCCAACCTCAATATAATTGACCTTCTACAATATAATTGGCAACTGATAACCTAGCTTTTGTTTAAGATGGAAGGGAAAACTGACTGACAAAGCAGCCTATTATACTTTCGGGAAGCTTGAATTGTTATGAAATTTTTCCTGTCATCAAAACTAAAATTGATTCTTTGTAACAGAGATTTTGATGTTAAGATCAAGGATTCTTTCCATTATACCACAATGTTACGCAAAAATGTACTGTAAGCAGGTGGAACCAGGAAATATTCTGACTATATGGTGAGGAAAAAATATCAGAGAAAATGAATGGGTTACTCAGGGGACACAGTTAATAAGTAGCAAAGACAAGTTAACCTCTTTCTAAACAATAATAATAATTAAATAATAACAAAAGTAATATCTAATATGTATATAGTATTTACTACGTGCCAGGCACTGCGCTAAGCAAAATAGATTGTTATTATATTATTATTGTCAGAGGATATAATTATTATTATAAAATAATAATTTACAATTATCATCTCATTTGATCTTCACAACTCTGGGAGGTAGGTGTTATCAGCCCCATTTTACAGATGAGGAAACTGAAGCAAAGAAGTTAAGTGACTTGCCCACGTCAGTATGCGTCTGAGGCTGTATTTGAACTGAGGTCTTCCCAACTTCAGGAGCTACCATACTGCCTTAATTAGTGAGTCTTCTATATACTGCAGATTTGTAAACTATTTGAAGCTTCAAGTTTGGATTACCTACAAAAATTGAGCCAAATAGTGCTACTCAGGAACTGTGAAGTCTCCTTTATTAATTTTTAGCTGGAAAATATGTAGCTTAGTTTGTACTCAACTATAAGAGTCAACCTAAGAGCCCTGAGAAGAGGGTAGAGGAAGCATTTGTATGCACCAAAGAGGGCCTAAAAATTTGCACAGCTTCTGCTTTGAGCCTTCATTCTAACATATGCAACTGAGTCACAAGAGAATGTTTGCCTTGAAGAGTTGAGTTTTTCAGTATTAAAAAAATTCCCTTTAAACAATATTTTAATTGTCCCTTGCTGAATCCCCCTGCATGTTGTACTATGATCAGCTGCCTACTTTGCCTCCCTTTTTTCTCAGCTTTGGTAATGAAGCAAAGAATGCTCTGTTCCTGTAGTATAGATCAGAAATTCCCTGTTTCCATTCCTGGTGCTCTTAGTATCACAGCAATCTTTTTTCCACACACACCTAAGCTGAAGGAAATACTCAACAGCCCATTAATTAAGTAGCCAGGTCCAAGCAGCTAACTAAGTATTTATGTCCTAACAACTTAATAGCTACTTTAAAATATAAATTGAAAGAAAAAATGTTTATTTTATCCTTTAATAACTGATGGGGTACTTGGATGCCTATGTTTGAACATCAGTTTGTAAAATCACATTTCTTCCCAGCTTCAGAGCATTAACTCTGTCCCTTCCCCCTTTCAGCACTCTGCCTAGCAACCATTCATGAACTGCTTATCTCCCCTTGGTACAATAACAAGCTGCACCTATGAATCCTTCACTAAACTATCTATAAGCAACTCGTTAGCCAATTATACACATCCTGAATCCCTCCTTAGCCTAGGTTCCCAACATCCATCTTGTCAATCATGACATTTATGTGTAGCAGACTAGGCACTTCTCAGTCAGTCCTGACCACTAGCTTAAAACCACACCTCCATACATCCCCTCCCCCACCCCCATGGGCTATTTCCCAGTGAATTATGGGCAATATGCCTATGCAGTAGATATCAATAATGCATGCTCCTTTAAGAAGTAACCACTGCTTAGCTCCTTCCTAATCCTGCCCAAACTCACCTAGTTAACATAGTTGACATCTGATTTACTATGGGTACCCTTTGTAAACTTTAACTACCCCTTTAAGTTTGCAGGTTTCCTAAGTACTCTTGCCCACTGTAAAGCATAACAATAAACTTTTATAGTTTTGACTTAAAGATTGCTTGGGTTGGTGAATTCATTCCAGGCAGCTTTTCGGGGACCCTGGTTACTGGGGTTCCTGAAACACATCCAAGCCCACATCATAACCATAATTAATTACTAATGGAATGGGTGTACCTGTTGGGTGCTGCACAATTTACAAACCTTGAATCAGATTAGACACAACCAGCTTTAATTCCTGTTCCACACTGATTTTCAAGTAGGACAGAAACTACTGAAAGCCCAGTTTCATAAAGATGACATAACAAATGAGAAGATTCAAGAAATTAGCCAAAAGTAAGTATAAGTAAACAAAATCCTATCTCCAACATTGAAAGATGTCATTGAAAGGCATATAATGCCTCGAGCTAATGCTGTGAACAAATTCAAGCTACTAATTTGCTTAGAATCTGATAGATGTCAAGTACTATTGTGTTTCCCTTCTAGTTTCCATTTGAGTTCATGACAGTGACCCAAGGTGCCAGTTGAAGAGCAGTGGTTATAAATAGTTCCCAAGTGGAGTTCCAAGTTTCTTTTGTTTGGAAGTATGAAGTTGACATGACTTGGCCAACTGGAGGTCAGGGTTTCCAATGAGAAAGGGGGAGCAAACAACAGGCAAAAAAGATGGTGTGTAAGAATTCAATTTATATTTTTAGATCAAGGTTTAAACTACTGGAATGTTCAGATCAAGAGAGATATAAACTGAAAAGGGGGGGGTGGCAAACAACTGCCAACATTCATTTGTCAAACTAGCTATTAGGGAAAGTAGAAAAAGAACAACATAGGAAGAAGACTAGCAACAGTAAGAACTAGTAAGAAACAGTATCTCACTAAGATCTCCAGATGCCTACACACAAATGTATAAAATGTGGATCATAGAATGAACTAGAGATTCTAACAAGGAAGTAAATAGGACCTAGGCTGAGATAGAGTGTGAGTCTTAAAGTAATACCTGAGTTCAAACCTTGCTGCAATCACTTAGTAGTTGTGTGATCTTGGGCAAGGCATTTAACCTCTCTCTACCTCAGTTTCCTCAGCTATAAAACAGATAATAAGAGCACCTACCACAGAAGGTTGTTGTGAGGATCAAAAATGTGTAACGCACTTTGCAAACCTTAAAGTAATACTAGCATCATCATAAGCATTGTCATCATTTTTATTATTATATTTGTTATTATATTGTGACTATTTCAACAGCTTCATTATTGGCCTCCCTACTCTTCAATACACTCTCTGCACATATGCCAAAGGAATTTTCCTAAAATATAGGTCTAATTAGGTCACTCTTCTGCTCAATAAACTCTTGTGCTTCCCTGTTCCTTCTAAGATCAAATACCAGCCCTCTTGCATTCAAAGCCTTTCATAAGGGGCGGCTAGGTGGCGCAGTGAGTAGAGCGTTGGCCCCGGAGTCAGAAGGACCTGAGTTCGGATCCAGCCTCAGACACTTAATGCACACACAAATAAAAAAAAAAAACCTAGCCGTGTGACCTTGGGCAAGTTACTTAATCCCAATTGCCCTCCAAAAAAAAAACAACAAAAAAAAACAACAAAAAAAAAAACAAAGCCTTTCATAATCTAGTTTCAATTTATTTTTTCCAGCCTTATACATTTCTCCCATTTACACATTCTTCAGACCAGCCAAAGTGGCTTTCTTGTTGTTCCTTACATACAACTTTTCATTTTCTCTTACACGGCTTTTAACTGGCTTTCTCCCATGCCTGGAATGCACTCCTTTCTCACCTTCACCACCTGGTACCCCTAGCTTGCTTCAAAGATTAGGGTACAACTGTTGGGGGCGGGGATAGGCTTTGCTTTTACTGTGCTAATTTCCATATAAGGTATAGGTTTTATTGGGCCATAGTTGGGGCGAGGGCGTGGTTTAATGTATATAAGATGCTGTACGCGGAAGCATCTCTCTCTCGGGATGTGACCAGCCGTGAATAAACAACCCCTGAAACCTCGGGTGCTCTGTCTGGGTTAATTCCTCTTCGGAGGCCGGTGACGACCGAAGACTCGCCATGGGGATAGGTGAGTAGAGAGGATGGGGATATAATAGTTACAGATCAACCCGCCGCCGGTGCCGTAGATAAGGCCCCCGGCATACAACATACAGGGAGATTCATCAATGGATTGCTTCCTACACAAGACCTTTCCCAATCCCCCCAGTTAAGAATGACTCCTTTTAAAAAATCCATGTCATCTTTCCTGATAGATTATAAGTGTTTCAAGGGCAGAATGGTTTTAATTTTGGCTTTGTATTCCCAGTGCCTAAGCACAATGCCTGGGACTCAGTAGGAGCTTAATAAATGCTCATTCACTGTGAGGGGCATCCCATCTACAATATCTCAGATGAGTGGTTGTCCAGCCTCTGGTGGTGAGCGGGAGTTCTGTCATAAGGTAACTTATTCCATTGTTAAGCACCTTGAAATTTTAGACAGGTTTTCCTTATATAACACTGGTGGGTGGTGCTGTATTACTACATCCTTCATGCTCCCTCCTCCCTTCTGAAAGGGGCTAAGCAATCCCACTCAGATGTTTCCAGATTCTTCTACCTAGTCTCTTACCTGGCTCACATTAGAGGCTGGGAATGTAATTGACCACACCCAGTTAAAACAGCTCATATTTACACTAGGGAGAAGAAAATGGACTTCAGGACCCAGAGTCCCTTTCTCTGCTCTTCTATGAAGCTTATCTGATGAAAAGTTATTAATACAATAATAACAGCTCAAAGCCCCCAGTAAGGAAAAATCCCTAACATTCAGGCAGAAGTTTGGCTCTTTGCTCCAACTGAAATTTTGTTTATTTCCAGTTAACCCCTTGCTTCTTTACATTTCAGGTAAAAATCAAGATACTGGAAATGCTTAGGCTAAAAAAAAGCAAACAAAAAAATTCAAGTAGATTATATTAGAGTGTCTGTTACCAAATAGGCATGGGGAAGAAAAACTGTAAAGAGTAGACCTTTTGGAACTTTCCTCAGTCCTGGAAGTGTCAATTACAACCAGCAGCTTTAGGTCAAGTTCGTTATTCCAAGATCCCTACATGACCCTCCCCTCCATCTTTCCCTTCTATGCTGTAGCTCAGCTTTCCTTTTAGTTTCTCCTTTAGCTATTAATTCTTTCCAGCCCAGCTTATTAAGTCCTGGGTGGGGATGGGACACCATCTGCTGCAATTGCTTAGCGCAAGAAGTCTCTCTCCTTCCGCAGACTGCTCTCTCTTAGATTGTGTTTCTTTAAAAAAAAAAAAATCTCAAGCATGACTCAAGTATGTCTTCTGGTTTAGGGATGCTTGTCTCTCTGAACTACAAATCCCTGGATGCCAATTAGTTCTCAAATTTCTATTACACTTGCAATGTAAACTCCTTTTGT